>JAVTVY010043242.1:0-202894 GCA_036873755.1 Hanleya hanleyi | reverse complement strand
ATATGGGAAATTCTAATTCCCGATATCGGAAATTCTATTTCTGATATCGGGAATTGCAATTTCCGATAGCGGAAATTAGAATTTCTCATATCGGGAATTCAATTTCCGATATCAGGAATTGAATTTCCGATATCGGAAATCGTCTCCGAATTTCCGATATTGGAAATTGCAATTCTCGATTTCCGATATCGAAAATTCTAATTCCTGATATCGGGAATTGCAATTTCCGATATCGGGAATATCGGGAATCGATATCGGGAATCCGATATCGGGAATTGCAATTTCCGATATCGGGAATTGCAATTTCCAATATCGGAAATTCATTTCCGATATCGATAATTCAATTTCCGATATCAGAAATTGAAGGACATGAATTTCCGATATCAGAAATTTTAATTTCGATATCGGAAATTTCAATTCCGATATCGGGAATTCAATTTCCGATATCGGAAATTCTCGAATAAAAAGCACTTTGGCTTGCCATATGTCTGGGTGGTGCTTACATGGTTCGCTTATATGCAGCACTATATCTTTTATCATTGTATTGTACATTGTTTGTTTTTTTATATTGCTGTTATATGGTGAATAAATCAAATCAATCAATCAATCGTGGCTATATGACTGAAACAATGTTGAAAGTTATGTTGAATCCTATGCACTCGCTGACTCACTTGTGTCAAAATATATTGTATATAAGCTTAGTCTTCCAGAAGAATTGAGTAGTATACACTGTTAAATTTTGGGACATGAATTTTGTTTGAAACATGTGAACTAACACACAGGGGCTAATTACCGTTGTTAATTGGTTAATTAGGTTGATTACACAAGGTGATTTATTCTCTACCTCGACCCTCCCCCCTGTAATCAACCTAATTAACCAATTAATAACGGTAACGAGACCCTGTGGACTAACATGTAAATATGCATGATACAAGCGAAATGCAAGTGAGGGTTTAATGCAAGCGCTCAGTGTTGAATCGATCGTTTCACATTTGGATATCCCTTCTTGCACACGCAGGTGCTGATACCACCTTATCGGTACCCAAAATGGTGAAACCACAGAAATACGAAATGGCACACTTCAACAAAATTCAAGTCAATGCTTTAACAATAAAACTCTGCCATAGCACTGGCAGGTGCATTGAGACAGCAGTTCACATCAGTTTTTTTTATCCATTCTTTCCTATCTATTTAACATGGGTTTGTTAACATGTAAGCTTATCACTTATCCTATTGTTCCAAGAAAGGACCATTAGGCTTACATTTATGATTATTCTGGCAACTGCAGGTCAAAGATAGACCAGTTATGATTGATTAAAATATTTCCTATGGGCACATGGGAAAGGCAAGACATTGGATGTATCAACTGCTGTAGATGTAAACTGCTCTCTCAATGTGACTGCCAGTGCTATTGGTGCAGCATTCACTCCGGCTTCTCGGTATATCGGAATAATTTGAATTTTGTGCAAGTGGGGTATTAGAGCTGACAAATATCCCAGTTTAACCAAATCTGTCCTAATTTTGTTTCTTTCGAAGACATATTTTCACAAATTATTGTCAGTCAGTTTTTAGCTGAAATACTGTATAAGATCCATCAGACTTCCGATATTCGATTTATTTTCAATGAGCGCAAGTAGGGAGCCTTCATCGATGCCCAAATTAAAGAGCTGTGTCAGCTGTGGACATCTGTTCTAAATATTTAGAACAAATTTTATTTAACAATGTAATGTTGAAAAGTTATGTGCATATGAATAAAAGTTCCATACATATGGGGAACAGTCCTGCCAGCATAGCTTAAACTGGTTTTCTCTTTAAAGAGAGGTGGAATATCACGCCACATCACTTCTGAATGAAAGGTCACTTCCAGTAAAGGGGTTGCCATTGCAATGTAGAGAGGTCACTTCTAGTTGAGTGACTGGCGGAGAAAACGTAAATCTTGGAATTTCATGAAAAAAAAATGCGAAAAACACTCAGTCACGTGGATAGAACTGGGCTAACCCTGGGTCAAATGGGTCATACAGGGTCTCAACTTGAAGCGCTTCAATGTCGGTCAGGTGACTGAAGGGGGAATCAAAGACTAGGAATTCCCCCCCCCCCTTAAAAAGACTTTGCAGGGTGTACAAAATCTGGAAAATGGACTTCACATGAACCCATGAGTATTTTTTTTTCTTGTGGCGCAAATTATAGTGTGTGGATATTTGTTCAATCTCTTGCAAGCTGAAGCGTACTTTGGGAGTGGTCTCGAAGACATTGGTTGAATTTCACAGGAAAGTGACGGAGTGCATCACCATGGAGCATTGAGGTGTACTTTTTGGCAAAGGGTGGGTCATCCTGGGTCCAAATGGGCTGTGCAGGGTCTCATCTTGAAGCACTTGTGGAATAGGCTACGCCTGGCGTGAATCGAAAATGACGTCATGGTTCGCATGCGCAGTTAAAAAGTATTACTGAAAGGATATTTTTGGGATGCACAGGGGTAAATGGGATTTGCAAGGCATCATATTGAAGCGGTCGTGGAGTAGACTACAACTGGGGGGTTTGAAATGGAGATGACGTCATGATCGAGTCCAGGAGCAGTAGCGAAGAGGGCATTTTTGGGGTGTGTTTGAGCTATACAGGGGCCATTCCTGGTCTCAATGGGTCATGGAGGGTCTCGTCTTTAAGCCCTCGTGACTACTAATATCCAAACCAATTGTATTCTCTACCACATGTGTAGTGTCAAATTTAGGACAGTATACGAATTGTCATTCTCATGTCATCAGATTGTATATTCCCTATTGCTATGTTGTTTATCGACGGTTTCGAGGTTAAAAACCCTGACGTTGGGAGAATGACTAATTGTGTACTACTTGACCATGATGCATGGCAAGTAAAATTATGATGTCTGTTATTTGTCTGTGAAAGGATGATTTTTATATAAATTTCACAGTGAAAGCCCCACATTTAGGCAAGGCCTTCCCCGTTGTTTTTGTTTTTTTTTAATTTGAGCTGCAAGAAGCCCGTTTGGGAGATTTTTATTCACCGTATATAAATCTGTCAGAAGGTCCGGTTACTCACAGGTATGTGTGTTCCGATATGAATAACATGAGATAATAAATGTGCGCATTTTATCGAAATGAAATCAGATGATCCGAGCACAAACTTGTTTCGTATTTTATTAGTTCCACCAGAGACCCTATAATAAATTATTATTCATATTTATTATAGGGTCTCTGGTTCCACTATCCGTGTTATTTCATTTAAGGAACTATTGGCAATGCCTTTGTACCACTGAGTCGAGACACTTTGTTGTCCCTAGACTTGGCTCTTCTACATGCATGCATTGTCGCCTGACCCTTACATCAAGTATGAACCCTCATTCATATATTGTCTTTTTCTAAAGTAATACGACTTCATCATATTCTGTGATGTTTAATCTCACAAACTGTGCGCGAGAGTAGAAGTCCAGCATTTCACTAATCTAAGGCATGGAAGGACTCAACGATATTAGGCACCCATATTAGATTTTCGTATACATTTTAGCATAACTAAAATATGACCGCTGGAACAAAAATCATATTTCGATTTACTGTAACGGCAGAGATTGCGATATTGAAAACGGTAGGTCGGTTTAAGGTGTCATGCTATAGATAACCAGGCTAAAATATATAAGAAGAAAAGGGAAACAAAATTTTTAACGTCAGCCGACGATGTTTATGTCATTATATTGCCAGGCGGAATGGAAACTGACAGCATATTCCAGGTATTAATTGAGTTTCTAGCTAATAGACTTAGCGCAAGTCTACCACATTTGAAATGAACACAATTTTGAAAAATCATTATGATCTTATAAAAACTCAAATACTCAAAAACGGCCTGTCATCGACGGTGCGCGGACATCCCCCCGAGGACATTTCTCCCTGCTGACATATCCCACTTCATATATATCTGTGTACTATGTGTAACAAAATTGACTTTTTCTAAAAAAAATTCTTGTTTTCTATAATTTGGCATGACTAAACAATAAATACACAGTATAAGTTAATAACTATCAAATAGTTATGTGATTCTACTCGAGCAGCAGGTTGAAATCGGGATAATAAAGCTGTGAGGATTGTTAAATGGTATTGTAATCAGTGGTTTTAAAGACAAACTGTATACAATGACTTTCCTTGTGCCATGCACGGACTGATTCTATTCCGGCAATGGGCTAACTCGGGATAAAGATAAACTAAACAATAGATTCTACCTAATTACAGATATTATGTAACAAACATGCTGATTTATTTAAATTGGTGATTAAATTTGAAAAGACAACATATTTGCAACAATATATCATCTAACAATGATGTTTATTTTGTCTCCGTTGAAACCATGGGGTATTCTTCGAAATCATGTCAATTTATTGAAAGTAACTTATTGAAAAGATAATCATCAAAATCGCTTTATTTATAACTTGGCTGCATTTTTATTTTGTTACTAAATCATACAAATCTGGTTAACAGTGCCGCTATCTTAAATATAGCTGGGGAAAATTTATGTCCGATTAAGCTTATTGAAAATAAGAATAAAATGTTTTTGTAAATATGTGTTTCACATTCGTATGAAATCATAGCACAAATATATATGGGAAGGAGGGGGAAATGTCCGCAGGGGGAGATGTTCGAAGGGAGAAATGTCCTATTTTACATGATAATTGCAAGCGTGGGTAATAAGAAAATGTCACTATCACAAGTTTTTTTGTTTGCTCTTGCCTTCAGACTTTACAAATCATTCGGCACAATACATTATTTGTTATTTTAAAAGCCATTAAGACTTTACCAAATAAGATATAGATTATTAAACATTCTCGCATTTCTGAGAATGATATCTTGCTCACAAATAATGAATGACTGCCTTTTGCAAAAAAAAAAGGATGGAGAATTGCCAATACGCTTGGAAGACCAAATGTCCAAATAATCAGAAACTCACAGTTATTGAATCGAAAACCTAAGTTTTCAATCAGAAAATCATGGTTTTCGAATCGAAAACTTAGGTTTACGGTCGAAAACCTAGGTTATCTATCACACAACCCCGAGTTTCTCTTTCCTTAACTTCGAGTTTCTATTTCTCAACACCGAAAATCACAGTTGTGATTAGAAAACTTAAGTTATCGAACCGAAAACCTAGGTTTTCGAATTGATAACTTAAGTTTACGGTCGAAAACCTAAGCTATCTAGCAGACAACCCCGAGTTTCTCTTTTATTAGACACTTTCTAATCGATAACCTAGGTTTTCGAATTGATGGTTGTCGTGAAATGAAATTCGACTTTCTAACTTAGAGTTTCGATATCCGGGTACTTTGGTTTTGGCGCCTTTTCCGATTGTTGACTAATCAGAAATGCAGAGAGAACCACGTGGCGAAATTAATTATACGGAATCAAACTGCTCACACAGATATAACATTCACCGTATGCCTGTAGTAATCGCTGTTGACCCAGAGACAGCTTGTGTCTCACCGAAGTATTTGCCAAAGTATCTATCTACATATCACTGGATGTGCTTTGCTGGTGTGAATTACATTGACCTGTCTTATGTCGGTCAGTCAGCTTGACCGGATAGCTGAAGTTCAACTAGATTATTTCCCCCAATTCAGTCCGCAGCATATTTATATAGCTATTAAACTGATTAAAGGACTAGTTCTGAGTATCAATACCCAGGCTTTGATAATGCTAGGCTCGGACATACAGGATAGTCTACATTGAATAAATAATCTCAGTTATCCTTTTGTTGAATACATGTTGATTTTGTGGTTCTGTCTGACGTATTAATTAGTCAGCATGCGGGAAAGGGCGCGAAACCCATAGTACCCGGATGTCGAAACTCGAAGTTAGTTAGTTGAGTTTCACTTTACGACAATCGCAAATTCGAAAACCAAGTTTTCTACACGAATGTCCAAAATAAAAGAGAAACTCGAAATTGAAAAAGAAACTCGGGGTTGTCTGCTGGATAACCTAGGTTTTCGACCGTAAACTTAAGTTATCAATTTGAAAACCTAGGTTTTCGGTTTGATAACTTAAGTTTTCTAGTGACAACTGTGATTTTCGATGTTGAGAAATAGAAACTCGAGGTTAGGAAAAGAGAAACTCGGGGTTATGTGGTAGATAACCTAGGTTTTCGACCATAAACTTAAGTTTTCGATTCGAAAACCATGGTTTTCTCTTTGAAAACTTAAGTTTTCTGTTTGAAAACTTAGGTTTTCGATTCAGTAACTGTGAGTTTCTGATTATTTGGACATTTGGCCTTCCATATACGCTTCGTTTCAGACAGAATACATATGTCGCGTGCCTTAATAGACCAGCAAAGATACGAAGGCAAATTGCCAGGGGAAGAAAGTATATCACTGATACCCACGGGAGAAGGAAGCAGGGGTGCCCAGAACTCCTATTTATCAGCACAGATACTTGATATATATAGCTTAATAAGCTATATATATAGCGAATAATAACTATTTATTCGTGAATATTTCCCAAGGTCTCCATTTACGGCACACATGGTATGATGGATCTAACCTTTATGTCACACTAGTCTCTTAATCGGTTAATGTGTATTCAGACTAAGACCTTTGTAAACAAATGCATCAAGCTTAGATATGTTATGCAAGTTCTTATCTGCTTTATGTATCAACCCATTCTTAGGGCTCCATTGTGAGTGCTGAATCCAAACTATGATGTTTCGTGATGTAACTTTGTTGTGTGGTCAGTAAAGAAGAGTAAATTATCCAGTTTCGTCTGAATTTTGACGAAACCAGAACTAGATTTTCCTCATTATGTTGAAAATGTGTCCGTTCATGTTTTGTGTAGTTTTCAATCTGAAATTCTATGGTATAACTTTAATGAAATCTTTTCTGACCAACCTATATTGTCGTATCAATTACACTTTCGATCAGCTGAACAACCAGAAAGTTTCAGGAGATACTAAACATTCTCTTATGCCTCTCTTTAGGGAAAAGTGGTCCCATGTAGTAATGTGCACATTAGGGGGATATATTTATTTTAATCGGAATGCACACAGATATCTGACGCACTGCGGGATTCTCGAAAATGCTCTCAAGTAAGTTCATCAAACTCTTCCAGGTACAATAGCACGCAAACCTTGTTGATATAGACACGCGCCGGTGTTTTTTATGTACGATTGTGCAAATCTGCATAATAGAGCAAAATTAAAAATCAGTTGGGATATATTGATCAGAATTAGCATTGATATCACCAGTGTTTCATAATTATCAATATACGTTCTCACTTTGATAGTAACCAACCTTCTTGCTTCCATCTGAATAGTTTTCACATGTGTCGCACAAGATTGGTTACCACTTATGCTGAATAATGCGTTGTTTCATTGCCCCAAAAGAGGGATTATTCCTTGAGAAATATAATTCTAAGTGGTAGAGAAAGAAGATCTGGCCGTCCATTGACCTTTGGATATCGTGACCGGTGTTGATCTTTGACCCTGCACATGCGCAATGGATTGAGCATGCCAAGAGAAAGTAGGACGATTTACGGAGAGCGAGAGGGGTGGGAGACATGGAGATTTCACCCATGCAACGAGACTCCGGGGGCCCAGGCATGCGCCATACGATAGTGTGGTAGGGGAGTAAGGGTGCACACGTTCAACCAAGCGGTGGCTCCATCTTTGCGCGAATGGAGAGAACTCTGAATGGTACAGGAAAAACCTGGATGCCCACTCGGAACAAGACGTGGGGGTGACTGAACTATCGTTTTCTACAGGGTCCTGACCAGTGTAGGGTCAGTGATACACGAATGCGAACTTGGAGAGTAAGAGAGAAAGCGTATTTTCGTTGTGGATTGTGGGCCGTGTAGTCTAAACCTGTCGGGACGCGGTGAGGAGGGATAAAGTGGTGGATATAGCAACTTGGAAAGGTCAATTCCGGTAACTTGACTGGCGGGGGATTTCCCGGTAAAGTTTGAAACCGTTGGCTGATTTTGACGCTCTCGGCGAGTAGACTACGGTTGAGGTGGTTTGGACTGGAAGTGACGCCATTGTGTTCAGGCGCAGTGGAGGAGTAATAGAAAACAGGAACCTTTAGATCGATCTCTAGGGAACATCTTTGCTCTGAATGGATCTTGTCGGATGCCGTATTGAAGCGATCGTAGAGTGGACTACGATTAGAGTGGATTGGACAGCAAATGGGCTCATAGATTACCAGAACAGTTGGATGACATTTGAATACGAACAAGAGCGAACATGGCTGAAGATTGACGCTACACAACGGTAGTTTCTTATGGTGCGGCTTCTGACTGGACAAGAGCGAACACCGCCGACAACAGCAAACAAAAATTGTAACACCCAACGCGGCTTGCCAAGGTTGGGTGTGAGGTGATGGAGGGGATAATATGATGTGTAATACGCAATATTTTGGGCAACAACTGACTACTGACACGACCAATATTTCGGGGTAAAGTTATTGGTTCTAGACTGGCCTGGTGTGTTCACGGATAGAAAATGTGCTGTTTTCTGTTCGAAATAGGCGACTTTGCACAAATTCACTACTTCAAGATACTGTTATTCAAACACCCTAAGACCCAGAGAGCGGAAATTACTCAGACCATAAGACATGATATACTTCAATAGCTCTGAAAAGCGTACGGCTCATTTTGACTCGATATTTCGACTCCTTATTTTGCCATCCTCCGGCTAATTGAAACTTTCTTTCGTAGGTGATATTTCATTTTGGTACTTGAAAGCGCACCTCATGGTGCCAAGGAGAGAGAAAGAGAGAATAAGCTAAGTTTAATGTCGCGTTCGACAATATTTCAGCTATATAGCGACAAATAAACAAAATTTTATGAATTCTAACAAAAGCAAGTCAACAACCCAGCAAACCATAAGTAATCAACACAACACACCAAAAGACATGCACATGCATTAAAACTCATGCCACAAACTGATTTCTCTCAAATAAACTAAGATACAGTCTTCTCTCACTCGACTAAAAAGATCATCTGAAATAACTACTCGATAAAAAGAATCTCTTAAAATCTTAAAATCTATACAGTCAATAAGAATGGGTTCCACTGTGAGATCTCCGTGGTAGTCAAAATCTCACTGAACCGCGCCAGGTCCATTTCGATATTTTGTGTATTCTTAATTGAGCTAAGATAATTTCCTGAGTTCACAGAAAACGTTTGATTAGACACCAATTTTACACAAAATCGGTGTCCCAAAACGGCGATTGAAATCTGACGATAAACACAATGTTCAGTGAAATACAACGTTCTGGTCTATACTCAAAACCGACTGCCACTGAAAAATTTCATATTCATATTTCATATTCTGCATTGTTTTGTTAATAATTGTCATAGCACTGTACGTCTATCACTGACTGATAGAACATAGCCAGATGTCCAGTTCACCCGAGGCGGACCGACAGGCTAGTTAGAGCCGTGTGGATATACACCATGCACATTTGCATTCAATCGCCACAGTCAACCATATTGGGGTCAGAAAAAGCGGTTTTCTATATTATAAATTTACCAATAAACTAACATCAGATATTAGAAAAATAGACTCGATCTAATATATGGAGATTTTTGCATACTAAAAGAGTATCATCTAAAGGAGGAGTTTGGCGTGTGGACTGCACATGCGTAGTCTAGACAGTGATATTCCTGCGTTTGCACTACCCCATAAGGGCGGAGGGTCATATTGAAGCTCCTGGTGTGAGGTCAAACAATCCTTATTTACAACCAACATTTCTTTTTCCACATTCCGTCCTCCACAAATCCTCAGAGATTTACGCTTTGTATATACTACTGACGCATTGGACGTGCAGGTCCTCTGTCGGCTTCACCAGAATAACTTTTCTTCCCATCCTTCAACGTGGAATGTCCTAACAATATACGACATGCTTTCAAAAGTTGACAAAATATGCTTTAGGCTCAATTCTTTGAACGATAAATCTTGCATATTTTGTTAAATTTATACCTGGTACCAGAGACTGTGATTGTGCGGTCTCTGGTTTAAAATTTAATGCACCCGAAATTCTCTTATCAGGATATTTCAGGAATATCACTGTCTAGACAGTCTCTTGTAGGAGCTACTGCATTCTATTGTTCCACTTCATCATCGCTGAAATAAAGATACAGATATCTGGGCATTGTTGGAAATTGGAGACTTTGCACATTCGGATTTAATTGCTTTTGGCCACCATAGATAAGCTTGCATAACTTGTTCACCATGCCGATAAGCCGGGTCTTCATCTTAGCTTATCCGATAGACGAATGATATATTCCCGTTTATCTTTTAGATATCTTGGGAAGACGGTTGTATTAGGGATTAATGTATGTAAAAGTCGCCTGTTGTCTGCAGGCCCGACCTGTCTGTCAATCAGAATTCTAATCATATTACGCTTATCAGGCTAACATAATGATCAACCAATCACAACGTGCATATGTTTCGCCAAGACAAAAGTGATGCATGCGTTATAACCAGGCATACAGTGTACAGCTAGAATCAGTTCACTAAATTTGCTTGTGGGAGAAGTACACGCAAGAATAAATACTCGCGTTTCGACATGTTGGAGTGACGAAACGGCATGCTGTTGGATCGAACGGAACTATCGTGCACCTATATGTATCTTGTGTAAATTTCAGCAAGGAGAAGTTAAACATGTGTATTCAATTTCTTCGTTACCCAGAGTGTGGGGTACTCGGATATGGATAGTAAATTAAGGCCGCATTTGTGACAAATTTGAGACAGGACAGTACGAAGTTTTACTTCTGTTTCATTTTTCTGTAAATTATATTACATTGAATTGTGTAATATTTCTACGTGTATTACCGGTGAATCACGTAGCTTATTTTATACGTTGTATTGGGAAGAGTTACGATGTCCTCTATATTACATGTATTCCTCGTTTCCATCTTATGCTACAGGGTGACTCCTGATTCCTGAAACGACGAAGTGGAAATCGCCAAGAAGTAGAGCTTTCTAACCAATCCATTGTAGTTGGCACTGTATGAAATAAGCAAAGAAACCCCACATGTTCCCTTGCACTTGTCGTGTTACGCCACGTATTACACACTCATATTATCCACGAAAGCGTGTTGAATGATCAAAATAAAAATTATATACCCTACACACAATGAAACCATATCACATTTTCATATTTGCATTAATTTTCAAAATGAAATATTACAATTGACAACATTTAAAGGATATTAAACTGTTGGTAAATGAAAATATTTCCAATATATTTACAGCGCAGTCATTCCTTAACATTTGCATATATTTGCAGTATTTACCAAACTGGTTGCAAAAGTTCAGTTCTGCCATATATTTGCTGATCATATAAAACGGAATGGCATACCCGTATAACCATCAGTGAAAGGGATAAACTGAATATTTGCTCTCATCAAAATATGCATATATTTACCAGACGGTGAAATAACTTATAATGCTTCATTTGGTTTTCTTACAGTCTAGATAAAATTAGATGAAATCTTCATATTTTTGCCGTGTATCAGAATTACCATTTCATGATGTCAAATCTTAATATTTGCCATATAAAAGAATTACCTTCTTATGACGTTAAAAAGCATAATGAACAAGTATGAGACGTACCTCTTGGGGGAAGCCGGTTGATGGAACTTCGACATTGCATTTCAGTGATAGGTTAAATTTAAATAAATATTCATATATACAAATACTTTGTCATACCTCTCGAATGTATTCAAAGAGTTTTATTTGATTAAATTTAAGGCAGTCTTGCCATAATTGGTTATTTTACATTTCCTGCTGTATGGAATATAATTTGATACTAAATATTCCATACCTGTGACCATACTATTTTGGGTATATGAAATATAGGATACCTTATCTATAATATATATCCCGTAAATGTATTTGTCATCTTGGCCTCTCCAAGCTGCAATGTACGGGTCATACGCTATGAAATACAAACATCCGCACTAGAGGGCATCTATGTAAAGAAGTGCAAACGGTGGCCTCCCCCATTAATAAGCAATACTTTTCCCCAGTGCGTGAAATCCGCCTTTTTGTGTAGTGATATTATTTTTATTTGTTATTTCTATTTCTAGTTGAAAACAATGTATTACTTATATATCGCCTATTTAATTGGCAAAATACAGAAATATATGAGTGTTCTTTGATTCATTTTTAAGCTTGTAGAACCTTACCAGAAAATGTGACCTCGCCGCATACCATTATCATTCAGATACATTACGGTCTGCTGCCAAGGGGAGACTTCAGTAAAATGATTGCTCGGAAGTAGGATTCCAGTGAAATATACTGGACTGTATATGTTGATGCGACATAGCTGATCCTTTGTAGAAAGGAACACCATCGCGTGTGTTCATTGAATCCAAGTTTAGTTTGCGAATTTCCGGAAAATATTAAAGGGAAAACTGACTTGGATTGATTTCGTTATCAGTACAGTAACTCGACTTTTTAGCCAATCAGACTGTCAAATCTGGGGAGACGAGTTGAAACACGTACTCAGGTGACACATGTCTAATGTATACATTTCCAACCAACATTCATTTTTCTTTGAAGGAACATTAAAACTGAAGAAAGATTCAGTTGAAAGGTCGAGGTGGGCCCTAATGCGTTAACTGCGCCAATCAAAATCTTTCCCCTCTTCATCTAACACACACTAGATTGGTTTTGAAACTATTTCCAGATCAGGACGGTAAAGTGTTTGCATTCCCGAGAAGCGAATTTCAGTCAGAAAATTATCCATGAGAAACTATGTATGGTTGTCAGAACTAAAGGCCTGTGCATACCGGCGCCGTCAGCAGAAAGAGTTTGCTGCTCACCTTCGCGACGTCGTCATAATAATTCAGAAATCAAACTGATATGATAATATTTGTTGGCGCTACCACTTCAACATCATACGATAATGACCGTACCGGTAACCAAAAGCACCTCAGCTGAGTGGTGGCTTATTGATTCTTCGCGATATGACTGAACTATTTTGAATACCGTATATCGATTGCGATTCCTTCTGGAGTTGCACACCTAGCTTCGCGATCATATCCGATTGCTCACACCCACAGCCCCGCAAAATAAGAGATTTGGTGGGGGGGGGCGTGGTATTAGGGTGAAGTGTCGTGAAGTGTCGATATATGGGGTCTCTATATATAGCCCCATGCTTTATATAAATAAACATCAAGGTGTGAAACGGACTTTGGGTGAACAAAATACATCAGTATATTCTACAAGTTTCACTTTATATATTCCCGTCGTCAAATTAGTAAATTTGTGCAATTTTTTACCTTTGCCGGGCGATTCAAAACCCAACGTAACTGTCCGTCCATCTAGGAACAGTTAGATTATGACAGACTTCGTTCTCAATTCTGATTGGTCAGTCGCGACACGCCTCCGGCAAGAGAGGTCACGCACTGATCAGCTGTCGAGACTGACCAATCAGAATTGAGAACGAAGCCCGCCATAATCTAACTGTTCCTAGATGGACGGACAGTTACGTTGGATTTTGAATCGCCCGGCAAAGGTAAACAATTGCACACATTTACTAATTTGACGACGGGAATATATAAAGTGATACTTGTAAAATATGCTGATGTATTTTGTTTGGCGGTAAACCGTTTATTTCTCGATTCACCCAAAGTCCGTTTCACACCTAAAGCATGGAGTTATATATAGAGACTCCATATTTCGAACTTCACCCTAATACCACCCCCCCCCCCCCAATCTCTTGTTTTGCGGGCCTGTGCTCACACCTCAGTCGCGAAAACTCGAAACAGATACGTCCGACTCCGTTGAATAATAGTTTGACGCACACTTATAGACTTATGGTCCGATCTTTATCGCTTACAGAATGGCGAAGGTGTGCACCCGCCTTAACCTGCATTGCATTTGCATTATTCATTCTTCACAAAGCCCAGGAATCTCGTTGTAAAGCTACCAACAACACGATATAGCATGAATAGTCATCAATGCTGTTCCACGGATGAAGATAAGCGGGATACGTGAACAAAAGTAGAATGGTGGCTGAGGATAATAGTCAACAAATCATCTTGCAAATCGAATTATGACTGGAATTTCATACTTTTCGGCACACATTGCTTGAAATAACTTGTCCTAGACATTGCAGAAAGATGAGAAAAAAAAATCGGGACGGCGAGAAAATTAGGGGATGGCGGTGATTATATACGAGTTATTAACTTTAGTGAGCCTTAAATAGTTCAAAAGTTAAAACTCGATAGGGCTTCACCAGGAGTTGCTAACGTAGCCCGTGTAACAATCAAGAGCTTGTTCTATGTAGCCTATATGGTGCGCTGTTCAATGTGTATACCGTGAAGTATCAGTTATACCATACAATATTTTCACATATAGACAAAGGAAGACTTTACGAACGATGGCTGCCGCTGAATGTTGGAACTGATTCCATTATTATCATTATCCTATGGCTGCATATGATCGATTATATATAAATATACTCATGGCATAGGAAACACAATTTGAACGACGGCTAGCTACTGAGTGTCGGATTTGAGGATTATGTTAAGTTATTGAGATCATTCTACATGTACATACAACCTCTATAATTATGTACATTCTGTAGTAACTTTATATGGTCTATCATAAATATACCTATGACATAGGGAAACAGAATTTTGGACGATGGCTATCTACTGAATGTTGGCTGTGACGCATGTTCTGGGTTATCCTGAACATTCTACATACGTCCCAGGCATTAATCTATAACACTGCTGGTTCTCGGCTGACTTTTCTCGCTGTATCGTCTATATACACAAAACATAGGAAAAGGCAAATTTGGGCTTGTCCAGCCCCAAACCCCCGGGATCAAGGCTTTTACTGGCTACTGAATGTCTTATCTAAATCCAGCATCAATTATAACCACGTCATCTTTCGAAAACAACCATAAAACAATACTTTAAATGCGCAGGATTTCTCTTCGCTCATCAAGGAGAAGCCACATCAGATGTTGTCTCCCTTCGATGATGGAACATCAAATAAAAACTTTCATACTTCCAAAATGGTTTTGACCACTTTTAACAAAATCGATCAGTGGTCAAATTCGACCCGATAAAGTATATATGAAAAGACCCGACAACGTATGTGTGAAATTCATAACGACCCGACAATGACAAAAAGACCCGACAATACACTTACGACCCGACAATGTAGGTTTAAGAATCACGTATGACCCGACAATACACCATGTTTGAAACTATATATATATATAAAGGGTATACAAATAGGGGATATAGAATACAAAATCAACCAATATGCAGACGACACCACGTTTATACTAGATGGATCTGCTAAATCGGTGGAAGCTACTCTCAGACTATTGGATAAATTCGCAGAAATCTCTGGACTAAAATTTAATACAACAAAAACAAAAGCTATATGGATCGGCTCCAAAAAATTCAGTAAACAGGTGTTCCATCATAGATGGAAACTAGAATGGGGATGTGAACAATTCACCTTGCTTGGTATACAATTTTCAATCAATCTAGCTGAAATGGTATTACTAAATTACGAACCAATTTTAAAGAATATCCGGAGTACCTTGAGACAATGGTCCCAACGAATTTTAACCCCTATTGGAAAAATCACTGTCCTAAAAACGTTAATAATCTCCAAACTCAATTATATTTTCTTGGCCATTCCAAACCCCCCAGATTCAGCCATAAAAGAGTTAAATACAATGTTCTTTCATTTTATTTGGAACTCTACAGTTGACAAAGTCAAAAGATCCCAATTAATACAAAATTACGAGAATGGTGGACTGAAAATGGTCGACATTAACAATTTCATGCTGGCTCTGAAGTCGTCCTGGATTCGAAAGCTACTCTCTGGAGCGTGTAATCGGGTCCCATTAATACATTTATTCATAGATGGTCTTGAGCATCTGGGCGACTTCGGAGCCAACTTTGTGCCTACTTTGATGAATAGATGTAATCATGTATTCTGGAGGGATGTGCTGGGCGCATGGAGCAAGGTCACACAGAAAAATAAACCCAAATATATACACGAAATAACAAATGTAAACATATGGAAGAACGATGATATTATGGTGAACAACACGCCGGTGTATTACCGGCACTGGTATGAAAAAGGTGTGAAATGCGTCATGGACCTTATCAATATTGAGAAAGAGAACACACCCTACTTCTCCCTGGAAGAATTTATCGATATTTATAACATTAAAACAAATTTTCTGGAATACCATGGAGTAATTTCGGCAATCGAATCAATGAAAAAAAGATTAATAACCAATGTAAAAACAAAATTTACTACTGTACGACCGTATGTTCCATTTGATCTATACATCCTTTCAAAATCAAGCAAAGGTAGTAAAGATATGTATAATGTTCTTATATCCAAGTCTACAAGACCCAGTTCACAAGTTAGATGGGAATCGATAATGAATATACAGGAAATTAAATGGAACGAGGTTTATCAACTCCCATTCAAAACCACCTGCTGCTCAGTGTTACAATACTTACAATTTCGTATTAACAACAGAATACTGGCAACAAACTGCTATCTGAAAAAAATTGGCATTCAAGATAATGACTTATGTTCCTTTTGTAGTGACCATCTAGAAACTATAGAGCACGTCTTTTGGGGCTGCGAGAAGATCCGCCGTCTTTGGCGGGACATCGAGGCATGGTTACATACCACAACAAACTTGCCGATCGCATTGACGGCAAAAAATATTATATTCGGAGAAACTATGACAACAGACTTTTCAAAAATACTCAATCTCATTATACTCGTCACTAAACGCTATATTTACAAATCTAAATTTGAAAGTCTGTTTCCATTTTGGCAATTCAAAACATCATAACTCCATAACGGTACTCCATAGAAAAATATATCTCGATGAAAAAGTCAAATCTTCAGAAGTTCAACCTTCTATGGGAACCATGGCTCCATGCCGTCACCAAAGCAGAAAATGATTCTGATGAAAACGGTTAACAGGAATAATTGTATAAATGTTCAATTGTCTCTTATTGTTACACCCCTACCGTACTGGTACATAGTAAAATCTGTGTGTGCCTATATATGTATACTATATGTACTACTATGTCAACCTGTCAAGTAATCCAAAAAAGTTATATTGCATTGGAGAGTGAGGAGTTATGATATCAATATATGTATATATGTGCGTGCGTGTGTATGTGCGTGTGTGTGTGTGATCGTCCTTATAATAATGCCAAATAACAACGTATATTTGATTTGTTCATATTGTATGTCATTCTACTTGTATATATTATGTGACAATTTAATGGCAATAAAAATATATGAATATAAAAAAAGATATATGTCAATACCTACAGAACTCCAGAAGCGAGAACTCTGTCCTGATACATTTGGTGAAAAATAATAATAATTCTGTACAGAACTTGGACATTATGGATCTTGGAAACTACAAACGACAATAGGAAAGAAACAGTGCTATTAAACAGCGCTACAGGAGAAACATCACTAGAAGCGATAATTCAGCCCTGACACCATCAACAAACCGTAATAATACTGTATAGCAGCACATATGTGCGGACAAGCGAGATCATAATATTGGAGATTATATATCATTAATATTAATTGTATTGATGATTAAGCTTGACCCTTGTTGAGAGTTATGCTTGGGATATACAGAAGATATACTCCCCAAAATATCCGAAACAACTGCTTTGAGGTACATGAATACATATAGTGATGTCCTATAGTCAGGCTGTTGTAGGGTCAGAACATATCTGGAGAGTGGGTATGTTTGTGGGCATTTTCCTGTGTGATATTAAACCATACAAGTAGGTTTCCAAGAACATACTGTTGATGTGACAATTTTAATGTTAATTTTAGATGACCCCTTAAATAGTTTTGAAATTTTCAAGAGATGGAAAATCAGTGACCTGTAAAGAGTAATTTATAGAACACTGTATCCACAAATCTTATTAAAAGTGGTAGATTACCAAGAACATACTGTGCGAAAACATGTAAATTGCAATAGTAATTATGAGATGACCCCGCTCCACAACGATAATCAAGATAACCTTTGATATTGCTTTAAAATTAACAAGAGATAAAAGAAATCATTGAAATATACATATAAAGTCATAAAACATTTTTATCAAGTATTGCTGAAGTCAGATGTTTGACAATCTTAGATAAACAGTTAGTAGACATTGAAAATGTATAATTTTGACAGATACTTTCTGTTCACATATTCTATTCTCTATGGTAGTGAGAAACCTTATATAGCCTGTACTTTTCATGCAATGATACACAGTACCGGTGGCAATAACTTGACACAATTATGTGAATTTCATTACATTGAATAACTTAGTAAAGAAACCATAATTGTGTATTTAGAAAATATTTCATTGGGAATTTGGAGAGGACTCCCGAGTGACGTAATGGTGCAAAACTGTTATCAATCGATTGCCTGTTTAATGGAGGGAAACTTGCTACCTTACTACTGTGCATTGGTGTAAAATGAATAAAGTTATTAATACTGAAGCAAACCCACCCCTTTCTTTTTTCGAGACGATAAGACTCGATACTGGTTCGTTTGAATGAATTTTTTACCTTACGGCAATATATTTCAAGACCACATCCGGTCTAACAAAAAAGTACATTAAATAAGCTTTCAAATGACATAGGATGTGGCCGTGTGTACGGGGGAGCGTGCATTTTACTCCTAAAATAAGGCGTTTTTTTTAAAACGTCGCTCGTCTTTTACAGTGATGTTATAATAAAACTCCTGTACTCAGGCTGTTGTGAGGTCTGGAAGTACCAGGAGAGTGGGTATGTTTATAGACATGTTATTGTATTGCAGTGATCTGTTTAATGCCTTCAGAAAATTAGATAAATAATTCATGTAAAAACTGATGCTCACGGCACTCTTCGCCAATTTTGTAATTTTGTGCCACTCTGCGTCTTCCCGTATGTTTTGTGGATATTTTGAAACGATCCCCTATTACAATTCTAAACTAATTTGTACGTTTGACAAAACAATATACAGCTACGACGTCAAATGACTCTGAATGTCTAAATCACGGTACTAATTTATTTTTGGTGGCAGACATCCGAGAAACCCGTCCTCTAATGCAGTAGTTAGTGTTTTTTACCTAATATACCATGGTGAATGACGCTCATTAAATTGAGGATTTAAAAGGTAATCGCACCAAATCTTTGCTGAAGTATTTGATCGATGACTAAATGCGACATTAGAACCATTTTGGTCATTTAACAATGAAGTATTTTACCCACAAAAAACTTTTAACATAGTTTTTAGGGCGTTTGACGCAATTTATTTGTATTTTGGAGATGGCCCCTCTGTGGCGTCACAGGTCAATGCCGTCAAAATACTTTTTGATATTAGACGACTGAAGAACCTTTGCGTAATCAATAGACACCAACCATTTTCCCCTATGCCTGGTACGAGTGAAGACACAGTCATTTTAATACGTATACCCCCATTTTAAAAGTAGATAGATGCAAAACCAATTGTTCTTGTATTTCCTAATTTTTCTAGCATACGGCAATAGTTTTCACCACCACATCCTACCTCATCTGAAAGAAGAGAGTCTAAGCTTTCAAATGATATATAGTTTCGACATCGTAAACTATCCCTTTCTGGACAGTAATATTCCAGTGGGACCTGCATATGGCGTATACATATCACGCCTAGTAGCATTTGCTAGATCCTGTGTTAAATGTGACGATTTTAATCAACGTCACAAAACATTGCAGAAACTTATAAAACAGGGCTACACCACCAAGCGCCTCCACTCAAAGTTTCTCAAATTTGGCTATACATATCGCATGCTGATAGCAAAATACGAGCGTAGCGTGCGAGATCTATGGAGTTATGTTTCGTAACTTGTGTCTAATTCCGCTTAACCCGGGGCTATGGGCCGTACTAACCCATGTACTTCAAGATCCTCATGGTACTCATATGAACAGTCACAATCAAAGCGTGACTGAGATACATCATTCTTTAGATGACGACTTGACAACGAATATTATGGATTAAGAATACTGATCAGCGATACGGATTTGATATTTTTGGAACATCATGATGTCTTGCCGGCATCATTGAACACTGTTGACCGCTTCTCTCTTGCAGGATACAAGCCTATGTTTATGTATACTATGATTGTCTTTTTGAATTTGGTGCTAATACTGTTATATGGAATATGGAATAGGTCTTTGGATTATGGACGCGGATATTCTCTAATGGACGACGGCTGAATTATGAATGACGGACCAGACGCTTGTAATCAATTTTATAGAATATGGCCCCAATGTCCACAATAGTGGACACCTATTGTTCGAGTTTCGCTGCATCGTTGGTTATCAAAGAAACAGACCAACACTTCATGCCTTACAAGTCTTTGGGTATCTAGCATTCTTGCAACCTGTATAGTTTTATTTATTCCAAAGGAATACTTGGATAACATTTTTCACAAACTTAGCTATAAGGGCTAATTTCCACCTCTCATAGGTAGTCCGATCTTGACACGACTGAGGTAGGTCACGTGACCACCAATTCGAATGGATGTTGGATAGATGGCACCACCTGTTAGTCTTTAGTTTAGGACATACATGCTTGCTCTCATTGAAAGCGCCTGTCCTTGTGTTGGCGATTATTATCGGACAATCTAGGTCACGATATAAAGGTGACAAATTTTCGATAGCTCGGCAGCTGTCCCAAGTGGTCCAAAGAAAAGAGGCGCGGTAATATGGAAAAGCGGGTTCCAGTAAAGTTGTGGGTTCGGATCCCATCTATTAAAATATCATATTTTCCATTCTAACTTGTTTAACGGATCATTTGTGTCCGACGGACAACCACTAAGCAGGACAACGTTCACCTTCACACCGACAGGGCATGGTGATGTTCTTTACATCTATCGGTAACCATTGGAAGGTGCTTAGTCTGGTGTCAGACGGATTCTCGGGCGAGAAGCGGACAGGGAGTCTAAAAATACAATAACGCCCGTTGCCAATGTCGATGTGTACACAAAACTGGATATCTGTATGCATATATGTAAATATCCGTGGAGGGAATCTCGCCTGGTCTTGCATATTATCGTTCTGACCAACTGTCAGTAAAGCCTTTCAGAAAGATATATTTAAAGTTAGAGTAAAAGTAAGCAGTTATAAAAGTAAATACTTAAATATTGCACACAAACTAAATTCGAGGAAAGCGGGACGTGTAAGCCTACTAGTATATACAAGTTAACAAATTAATGTAAAAAAATTAAAACGAATAACATGAGAGCTGTTAACTGGAAAAATGTTTACACAACGATAATTGATAATGAATATCTCATTATCGACAGACGTTAGTAATTGATAGCAATGCATGCTGAACTTTTTCAAAATATCATAAATCATCCTCCATCAATTATTTATATGACATTAGAGCAATAGGAAAGTGGATAATTATTCTAAGCTCCTGAAACCCAGTCAACCTCGCAAATTCTGCTGTTCTCACATTTGTTCTCTCCCCCTCCCAATGACGGGTTTCATGCAAGTGATAATAAATTACATTTTGAAGGAGACTCATTTGAAACTGTTCATTTCAAAATTATGACTTTCAAAAGTTCATTCATTCTGAAGATATGCGCCCAGTCTGAATGATATATTCATAGGCATAATTTCAAACAATCGAAATAAAATATGATAGAAAAGTAATTCACTCTTTAATAAGTAATCACATACCTGGACTAAACAGCATCCAATATTGCAGGTTTCAGTATCTTTTCATAATATAATATAAAATCGGTATTTCAGATGGTTCCAGGCTTCATCCCTTCGAAATAACCGCTCTATTTTCGTTCAAATAATCTAATTGTGGTATTAGAAGCAAAACTAAATTATCTGAGTTCTCTGAATGAATTGATGTAAGAATATATATAATTCGTTTTGGTGAGTTCATGAATTGGAATTTAACTAAGCGAAACTGATACCATGTCGAAAATGTAATCGCTGGTGATCTGATCCATTATCGCCATGATAGCTATATCCTTACTAGCTTAATTTTCGCGAGTTGAAAACAATGACACCGTTGGAAATTCAGAACAATATTATTTTCTGCTTCAGTCGATGAGTAGACACCTCTAAAATTTGTTTCGACAGAATGACAATAATTTCCGAATTGCCTGAATTCTATTTTCCACTGGTAATGTCTCCGTTTTAAGTATTACATCGTTCAGCCAGAGTAGCGTTAGTAGTGTCAAGTCGTCCCATGGTGGTTTCAGGCAGTCAGGGAAATGAAGAATCATCACGAACAAACCGGGCAAAAGAATCCAAATTATTGACAAACAACTCTGGCTAACAATTCTGCTCACGAGTTTTCCTTGGGTCTTGGCCTTTTGTGCTGTAGGCCCGGGAGACTGGGGTGTTGATGAATTTTGGTCTGACCTATCCATTCTGAATGAATGCTGGTTTTTGGCGGAGAATATTTTCTGCTTGCAGATAACCCAAAATATTCGCAATATTGAAAACAGCCCCAGTATAGCCAGAGGCAATAACAGGCCATATGTTGTAGAATAGAGATAGTTTTTCGGGTAAGAATTCCAAGAGCACAAATAGGAATCCTCAATAATATCTGACCTTGACCTCTGTAATATGAAGAGAGCTGTTGGAATAGCAGTGTATAGCGCAAATACAAACCACGCTAATACCAGGACTGTGATAATTGTTCGTTTATATCCATACAATGTTCTGCTCCAGAAAGGGTAAACTAGTGTTATTTCAACGAGAACTTTGGTGGATAGACAACAGGCATAATATCCAAGGAATAAGAAGAGGCGAACTCCAAGTGACACAAAGCAGAAAGTGTCATTGTTAATAACTCCTAAATTTGAAAAGGGCAGCGAAACTATCGACAAGGGGAACATCACTACCCCAAGCAGAATTCCTGAAATAAAAATATTCACCATACCCCATCTGGCGATTGTACTCACCCGAGAGTACCACAGAAAAGAGCAAATGCATGTGGTATTCAGGACTGTCAGCAAAATTGAACATATTCCAAGAATCACTAGTAGTCCTATTCTCACGGTTTCACTATATTCAAGGTGGTCTAGAGAATCATTCCCATTAGTTGATGAGACAGAAGTATTCACCGTGGAAGGTGTGGTATTCATTCTGTTTCATGGAATTTGGCTGCACTTTTTACTTCAGCGATTTTTAGAATTCGTCTACATTCCTTGTTTTGTGGAAAGTGGTGACGCGAAAACCTGCCCGTACTCGGAGTTTTGGTAAAGGTGATCGCTCAATGCTCGATGTTTTGCTGAAAGTGATCGCACAAGAATCGAAATCTTAATTGGTGTTTATTTTTAGAAAGTGAATCGCGCAATAATCAACATGTACTCCTTGCTCCAGGATATGTCCGTGGATATTGTTGTACGGTATACCTCGTCCTAGACTGGCAGTGCTGTTCAGGCTACAAATGCGATGACGGATTTGAAATCATGAGTATCACACCCAGTCCGTCAATCGATCACTTGAATGTTTCCCATTCCCAGGCAAATTGAGATTTATCATGAAATGGTTGCAAATCACCAGAGACGAAATATGATACTCGGTAGACTGGACCGTACGTAATATGTTGGATCGTTACCACAGCTGCAATCGTCCAAACCTAGCTTTGTGGAATCTTGTGTTGCGTAGTTATGTTATAGAATTTCCATATGCACGTTCACGCTCGGATTCATTCCATTTGAACATGATCTGGTCCACGAAAACATCCTATAACGATGGTTGTTGCCCCCAATATGACAACTGCTATTCAATATGGCGTTCTCTTAATGTTGGTTCGTCATTTGCGGCTGGGTGACTGTGCCGATGACATGTTGAACGTCGCCTTCGAAGACCACAGAATCGCATCTGCTGACCGGTAAGTCGTTTGAAATAAATCAACGAACACAATCCGAGACGTTTTATTTAGCCACGAAATAAAAGCTGTGTAATTAGAACTAGTTGACCGTTAAGGCCCTTTATTAGGATAGATGTTTTAATGGCGATGATAATTGATGCCAGTCACTATCGTTGTCTCCATTTCTAACGCCTGATCACACAATGCTATCAAGAATCGGTTTGTCGATTCACAAAACTATCATTATGTGTATAGATAATGCAACTAGAAAGTGATCGTTAATTGTGTGCGCAGTGAGCCAATGTTATCTAGTTTAATATATATTTGCTTTAGATGAAATATATTAGTTTGTTATAGTGCCTGGTAATCACGTGTATTTCTAGCGATAAGGCTTTTGTCAGATTCAAGTCAGTGTTCTAGTATTATAAATACAATACCTTGACTACTCTGATAGAAAAACTATTCACCGAGCAAAGCAGGTATGTGGGACCCTATTGCGCAAGATATTTTAACAGATCTCTGCAGTAACGTGATATAGTTCTAGGAGGCAAGCCCCATATAATATGGTATTCTACCACACCCATGTGTTTTACCAAATAACATTATTACATATAAAGAAGGAAGCCCCGGTGGCATCTAATTCCATTAGATACTACCTTACAACCGCTTCGGTGTAAATTATATGACGTCATAATTTTCTTCGCGTCCCCAGTTGAACTCGCCCAGAGGGGTAATAGGGTTGAAATGGATATCAAAATTAATCGTCTGCCTCTATCTTCTTGTACATCCTCTTGTCTTGCATCATCCAGCCATTTAAATTTGGAGAAATTTTTTTTTTCCGCGGAGATTTATTCAAAGTTGCTGATGTCACTAAACCTTTTAGAACGTATGAAATCCAGGAACAAAATCCAATCATTGGATGGCGGGAGAAATTTACATGTATTCTGGAACCAAGGGTCAGGCTTGCATCATTTTAATCGTTAATGGCGTGCTATAGCTGCCATATTGTGTACTCGCCCATCCGTGTAGATTTCAGACACGCGAATTGCAGGTGTTGCTTGCCTCGATTAATTGGCGGGCGAAAGCATTTTTTGTAAGGTAAATGGGTGTTAATCCAGTTTTAAATACACGAGAATATCTTTTTTTTCACGAAATATGTCCACATTGTGCCGTTTTCAGTATAGTAGAGTAGAAATAATTCCTTGGTTACTGCGGTAAAACACGTATAGATCGCGCTGCAATAGGGTAAGTAAGTACGGCATTCGTGACCAAACTTACTCATCCTAGGTATTCTAGGTATTTGACCGCAGTAAACAAGAAATTGTTTATTAATTCATATGTCAATTTACAATTATCAGGTGCCGATTCAGGAATTAAGCATAGATGCACGATGTGCGAATGCGCTCATACTGTATTCTGAAAGGTTCATCTTATCTGGACCTATATATTTACAGCAATGATCAGAACTTTCTCTCGAGTCGACTATACCACAAGAGAGACGATTAAATTCGTTCACGTTTACTCAAATAGTTCACTTTTGATTTAGCACATTATGCTAAATTATAGCCAGATTTATATTTTACCTGTTGTGGTTGAGCTTCGACGGTGTTGTAGGCACGGACTTGTAATTTTGTCCCATTCTGAATGAATACTCACTGACAAAAGTTCACTTGTTTTTCATCTTTTCTCATCAAATTGGTGCGACATATTCATGATATGGCCCCAATTTAAAGCGCTCGACTAGCCCTGCAGTCAGTGTCGCTGTACACGTACGTTCGGGTAGTGTAGATGCATGCGTATGTGACGAACGGTCCCATTTTCGCCATTCCGAGTATTTCTTATTCCTTTTACGCCGATTCGTGTTTTATTTCCTTTTATAGTCTGGGCATTTTAATAATATACAAATCTTTTCCAAATATTTAGCTTGTTTTTCTTTGGCGCATAAACCTGATGGAGCTTTTTAAATTCCCATGAGTGGTGATAAGTTCGCCATCTAAAACAATATCTGTAAATTATGTATGCTGCGTTGGTAATCGAATACCATCTATTGCCTCAACCGTGTCTTCTGAGCTGATCTAATCCTGGTCTTTGCTCGCTGTTGACGTTGTATTACCTCGATAATTCAGTAGAGTTCTGGTTGCTTTGACTTGGAAATATGTGTTTATTCGTGCATTGATCATGGAGTTCCGAGGATGGCACGAATGTCATTTTTAACAATGTTGCTACATTTTGACGCGTCATTAAAACATCATAATCACCCCAAAGACCATTAAATACGATATAGCCGCTTAGTACATTACATGAACTTGCCAAAAATACCAAATATGTCATATAGTTTCAAGTACTATAACTAGTCACATGGCTTTTTTACTATCTTTACCCCCGTTCCAAAAATTGTGTTCTAGTGCCTAGCGTTTCAACCACTTTACACTATGCTGACAGCCCCTAAATATGTTTTCACGAAGATAAATTCGCATGCCCAATACAATTCTATATGATTTGGGCAGAAATAATGTGATATTTGTGATGAAGTTCAGATGAGGGCGAAAATGTCAAGTTGAACGATATTGTCACATTATGACGTCATCATCCCCTCAAAAATGTATAAATGTATTAGCCATTCAGTGTATTATATAACCTTTCCAGAAATATCAAATATACCATAGTTTGAAGTATTATAACTATTCAAATGTCTATACCCCTTTTCAGAAATTGTTTACATACCCAATGCCAGTGATTCAATGTCCCGTCAATCCCAAACACCCCCATCTCCAGATCGCAAACAAGCGGTTTTTAACTTGGCATATGATAGGCTTTCAGAAAAACCTAGTCGGTAAAATTCCACAAGGAGGAGGTGAATGTAGTGCTGGTAGTCTGATTGACATTTGGCAGTTGGATATCATCGAGTTGGATACCATGTTTACTCAAATAGCAAAATTTTGATTTAACAAAATCCAATACGCTAAATTATAGCCAGAATTAAATTTTACCAGTTGTGGTTGTTGTGCGGAGCATCGACGGTGCTGTAGGCACGAAGTTGTTCTTGTAATATTGGTCGATACAGAAAGAATGCTCACTGACAAAAGTTCACTCAAGTTGAATGCGTATGTGACAAGCGGTCCCATTGTCGCCATTTCGAGTATTTCTTATTCATTTTATGCCGATTTGTGTTTCATTTCCTTTTATAATCTGGGTATCATAAGGCATACTAATATACAAATCCCCCTCAAATGTTTAGCTTGTTTTTCTTTGACGCATAGACCTGGTGGAGTTTCGGAAATCACTGTCACTACCCCTGTTATCATGGCGACATGTATTTGTGCAATGTGACGTCATTTGTCATATCATCACAGTGATGATATATTTGATATCATCACTGCCGTGAAAAAAATATCGCTTTTATTAAATTGCTAATTCCACTTTCTCATCACCAAGTATATAATAAACAGAGAACGACCTATTATCCGTACATAAAAAAAAGAAACGGTCGATCCAGCCATAAGTATTGAGGGTACATGAGAGAAACACGGCGCCCAAGACAAAAAGTCTACATCAACGGACTGATCGTTCGTCTTTTGATGGGAAGTCAGCTTTGACTGGAATGCTTCGACTTCGATCAACAGTGTGGAAACAAGGATTCTGTTTTTGCTCTGTAAATACATCGTGAATATTGCAAGATACACAGACCACAATAAGAAGAATGGTTATGTACCAAGAGTGATCATTTTCTTAGGGCTATCAAAGAACGCATGTGTCAGTGGAAGCCAAGTTGTTACTCATGAGAAGCCAGCTCTTCTGGTTTGATGATGCAAATTTTTTAAAAGAGGTCATATTCACAGATGTGCAACAACTAGTGTTACCAGAAAATAAGGAACCTTCCGCGCCGAGAATTCGCAAGTTGACGAAATTTAGGAAAAAGAATCTGCAATATAGCAAACGACTTATTCGGAGGCAAGAAAGAAAAGCTGATAGGGTCGTTAACTGATCTGTTCACACCTGAGAGACTCAAGGTCTCACCCGTAAATCTCAAGAACAATTCTCAGGTTCTTCCTGTACACAATAGCAAACTACAAGCGTCTAGTCCGTAATTCAATATTCAACCGTCGTCCATTAAACGATTTCCGCGTCCATAATCCAAAGATATAATTAATATAATAGCAGTAGCACTAAATTAAAAGGATAAATTATAGTACAGATACAACTAGTCTAGTTTTCTGCCAGACAGAAGCGACCAAGTTTTCAACGATGCCAGTAAGACATCACGATGTTCCAAAAATATCAAATCCGGTATTCTTAATCTATATGATTTTCGTTGTACAGTCGTTAACTAGAGTATGAGGTACATGTATCTGTCACGCTTTGATTGTGACTGTTCATATGACCACTTTTTGATTGTGACTGTATATATGAACACAATGCGGATCTTGAAATGCAGGAGTTCATAAGGCCCCAAGTACCGGGTTAAACTCACAAGAGAATGCAAGGTTGTACAGCTGCAGAATGATTGTTAACAAAATTGAAAGATTTAGTAGTGGATGTCTGTGAACAGATTTATTTGAGTGAAAATTCCAGGAAAAACGTCTGATCGAGGGATTGAGGTAGCTTCGTCCGGATGGATCATTGACAAGCGGTCGGAAATTGATGACTTAGTTCCGATCCCAACAAGACGAATTATAGTTTATCATTGTAACACGTCGCACGGAAGGCAACACGGGGTGGCGGGTGGATTCAGAAAGATTTCTGGATATCCTATTACACGTGTACAAGTGGTTACCTTCAACCGGAAGATTGCATTCGAAGTACATGGAGATGGAAGCGAAATTGGTAAACGATCCACTGCTTTCTGTATCTATAACTTCACTGATTTAACGGAGAATATTTTCGAACGAACTTGAAATACTAATCAGTCGATGCTCGCCATCCGGTAATCTTTTTTGGTGGCCATTTGAGATACAATTTTGATACGAGGGAATAGGAGAGAAACATTGGGATCTTGTATGAAAGATGGCCGCGAAAGACAACTACTGTTATATACATATACCCGACGAATACAAGTTTCTCCGGTCACTGCTGGATCTTGACCTGACCGCCAACAGCTCTGAGAACTGGGACATAAAAAAAGTTAGCAAAGCCAGAAGGAACCTGGTGGAATTACAACACATATAAGGGAAGTGAGAAGAGGTGCCGACATACTGACTGCGTCACATGACTTCACAGAATAGTCTTCTGGTAAACCTATTCTAAAGCACATACCAAGAATCTAACGATTCGTGCTATGTGTTGTATCTCCGGTACGCTTTTATTGTGCCTGTTCATGTGGCAACTTGGATGATATGACCACACGGCCCCTAGCACCGGCAAAAGCGGTATTAGATACAAATCTAGAGAGCTATGATGGAAATGCTCTGACAACTCGTATACTGGTAATTGGTGAGCTGTTTCGCATAGTATTGGACCTTGTATTCAACAGAACATATCAGAGTGATATATAGTGTTTTGCCTCATATTAACAGATATTTTATTTGCACGTTGCATGGACTTTTGCGTAAATGACGGTTTAGTTGCTAGATTTGGAGGTGCAATTAACCCTGAGAGAAGCGAATAAGGTACATGAAACGGATTTAGACGTGAAAGCATGCAGAGAGGATGTTGTCACCCTTACACACAGGTGAAGAAGCAGAGTATGGAAGGAGGGGTGAGGAATCTGCCAGCCTCGTTGCTCAAATGTCCACCAACGTTGAGTTTGTCATCGTCAAAAACAATCTGGTCTTCCCTCTTGAAAATTCAAGATATTGCCATCAAGAAACCGGAACCGCACTGCGGAGGATCTCAAACTTCAGACTGTCCGATGAACTGTGGGGGAATGCAGATGAGACCATCACACATAATGAAAAGGCTGTGAATTGCTTCTATCAGCTGGTGTGCCATCGGTATGAATGGAAATCTCTTACGTCACACATGATGTTGTACATCAATTTCATACCATGATGATGCGCACATTGTCATTTTTGCTACCGAGGTTCAGATACCCGATTCGTCAGTGTTAGGGCTGTTCCTGGAGATCGACCTGACTTGAGATGAAGTCGGAAGGCGAGATAACCAGGACCTCCGTGACTTTGGAGAGGCGATTGCACTCACTGTCAACAACTCCTATCACGCGAGGGGTGTCTGTTGCAGTTGAAAAGTGTCGAGCAAGCAGTAAAGTCCCGTACTGTCGCCCCTGAAGTGAGACGAGGTCAGCTAAAAAAGGTCATGCCCTAGTAAGGATAAGAAGACCGGAAAGTGTCCAAAGAGGAGTGTACATGTGACGAAAGTAGTCGTGAATCAGTTCATTCATTTAGCATGGAACCGATTGGAAGGTTGTACCAGATGCACAGAATCAAAGGGAAAAGCGTTTCTAAGCAGACGAATGGACGTGCATGGGTGGTCAAGACAGAGACAGGCACCGGGGAGTGTGGAAGAAACTTCGACAGGGAGCTTTAACAAGAAAACAATGATGATATCAAAATTCTCACCTGTCCATGAGCGACCGAGTCTCCCTTCTACTAACGAAATTCGGTAATTTATGACGGAAACATTCCAGTGTTTAAATCAACATACATTTACTGATAATCGGTTACCGCTAACCATTTTTATACATTATTTAGTTGAGTTTACTGCGAATGATGTTTCGTTAAACAAATATCAGAACAATTAATTACTGGTTCTTTAAATTGCACACATGCAAATGTCAAATATCTGTTTTACTTTTTCAAATGTGTTAGGTGCATCATAAATATTATATTTATCATATTTACTTCTTAAAAAACATAATAAAGTTTAAAAGTTTCTTTTCGTCTTCAGTAAATTCGTTTGTATAAATTATATCTCATCAGTAAGAGTTCCATTTTCGGCATTCATGTGCTTTGTACTATACACATCCAACTTCCTTTAATATATTTATTCATTATAATCTGATATGCTTTCCTCCTGATGATATAGGTTAGATGGATGCGTCTCACTTATTATCTTTCACATATATGTTTCTTAAGGTGGTTTTTGCCTCGAAAAACTTTGATGAGGCCATTACCCAGGTTTACGTCCCTTCAGTAACTCTTCCAACTTCATATATCGCCTTTTCTAATAAGAGACGTTATCAGGGGAGGTAATTACGTCGTATATGTTAGAAAACTATGAGGATCGGGACACTCAAATCTTTCTATATAAAAAAGTGGATCGAAGACCCCTGCGTTTTATTCAATTAATAAAAAGATCACATAGTGGGGAAGCAGTGTTTAGGATATCAGCATAAATCACAGGATGATTTTCGAGTTTGGAGATGGTTTCATAGTCTGAAAATGCAGTTTCCAACGTCATATATTTCGATGAACTGTATAATTCATATAAAATGTATGTCTCTATATTCAACTTTCCGGTGTTTCTAGGATCCGTTGAAGTCTCTCTATATAAATATATCGGCAAGCTTTGACTTCCTTGCCTTGTTGCGCGAAAAACTGATTTTTCATGATTTGGCAAAAAACGGCTGACATGGTGATACTCGCGGCTATGTGCAAAAAAAATCTAGATCGAAGACCATCAATCTGTTTTAGGTTTTAATACTGATCAACACCCCAGCGACCTACTGCAAGATAATTAAGAGTGGTCACCTGGGGCAGTTTTGAGGTATGAATTACCTTAAAAAAAATGATTCAATGCATTTTCTTCTACGAAAATCTGATACTTCATCATTATGATTTTCATGTTATGCATTTTGTGCTCATGTAGTTTCAGCTTGAATTGGAGCGATAAGCAAGAGGTGGGAAAATTGCCGACGTCTGGCGACTAAAATGAAACCATATGACGCCACCTAACATTCAGACCCGATAATACGGTGGGTTCGCGGACGTAGCCTTAGTATCTCAGCCGCGCTTTTATTGCAGATCTTCATGTTGAGAATGTTCCTCTTACAGGAAACAAGCCTATGTTTATGTATACTATGATTGTCTTTTTGAATTTGGTGCTAATACTGTTATATGGAATATGGAATAGGTCTTTGGATTATTGACGCGGATATTCTCTAATGGGCGACGGCTGAATTATGGATGATGGACTAGGCGCTTGTAATTTGAAGTATCCACACGGCCACTAGCACCGGCTTAAACGGAATTAGATACGCTAGATCGGGAGCTATGATGACAGATCAGCTCAAACAACTCATCTGATGTTAATGGATGAGCATCGTGGACGTCTGGTGGATTAAACGCCTCAACGTGGGGTAAACCTGGTAAAAACAAGAATTCCCAGAAAAACCAACCTGTAATGACCGACTTCGTACGGCTTAAATTTCCCACCAAAACAACAACCTACATATATTTGTTGAGAGACATACATAATGTAAATAATTTATGTTCATTTTAATTAGTTGCTTAATTAGTTGCTTAATTGGCGCTTGGACAATGGTTAGCTTCGCATGAATTTCTTCTTTGCAGCTCACTGATACACAGACTATCATTAATACTTCGGGATTATATTGATAATACGTTTGAATAACTTTGTAATTCTCTCCATGTAAAACTTTTTTTTTCACTGGGCATTTATTAACCTTATGACCACAAATTGTACAATTTCATAGTTATGCCCACGTGATCCAGGCTAACTTATAACCGCGTAATATAGTACACTACATTCATTTTTTTTACATTACATTACGTTAGTATGAAAATAATACTCCTTGCGCCATATATCAAAATACTCACACTATCACATGATATATCATTTACGGTATGCAAATGGTGAAAAAATAAACATTTATACACGTAAACATCTATATACATATACACACATATATAGACTAAATGATCACAGTATAAACTTCCTTTGTGTATGGTAAATATAGCACTAGAAAAAAGTCATGACAAACTCTGACTGATTGATTTCGCTAACTAGTTTCACTGCTTTCAGCAGTTTATCAAAGCATCATTTATTAAATTTAATATGATTGCGGTTCTATTTATGCATGTGTGTTTTACACAAATGGTTACGGTGGTCTTGGCGACATAATTCACATGCATAAGATTACAAATAAACAAAAACGGAACTAATAAAAGGGTATGTAAGATATAACAACAATGATAATAAGTCAAGAGAATAAATACAATCGACCAAAACAGCTTATACAATGGACAATGGTGTAGACCTGTATATGCACATACATATATATATATATATATATATATATATATATAATGCGCGGTTTGTCCACGTAGTCTAAGCTAATTAAGAATGACATATTACGTTACCTTATACTATATTACACTACCCTACATTACATTACCTAGTATATTACGTAAGCGAACATTCCAAAATATATCCACAAGTGTGCCCTAGTATCACATCAAATCTTAGATACCGGTACAAGTATATATCCGTGCCCTCACATGATGTCATGTCATTTACATTACATTCAGCCCAGATGCATATTAAAAGAAAGGAGAACAAAAATAATAAGATATTTGTTTGTATTTGTTTGTTGGTTCATTCTATAAATTCTATTCAGAAGAGTTCTGTTGACATGACGTGAAGGTACTACCACGGGCATCTTCACATGCCGATAAAGTTACACAATATGCGTAATTTATTACGATTCTGCATTGCGCATACATGCATTGTGGATAGCATTATTATTGTATAATTTCTAATAATTTCGTAATTTCGCTGGCTACTGGGCTTCCTTTACTGTTGTGATTAAGGAGAGATATGAAAAAGCCGGAAAAAAGGAAGAAGAGAAAAAAATAAAAAAAATAAAAATAAAATAAAAAAGTAAAGAAAGAGAGAGAGAGAGAGAAAGGGAGAGAGATAAGCAAAACAACACGATATACCTCCACCCTGACTTGCGTTATTATCACGGTTTGGCTGCTCGCATGCCACACACCCAATTTCTTACACTGTGTGTACGCTTAGTCGCGTGAATTTAGCAATGGGACCCATTTTGCTTCGAAGGTAGGACGATGGCCATTTAAAGTGGCAATGTCCATTTCAATATTTTTTGTTTTATTGATCAATTCTTGAATTGCATTACAAGTCGAAGGCTTGCCCCTAACCCCTAAATTGAATATTTGATTAGAACAATCAAGTAATTTAGAAGCGAAGAAATTCGTTTGTCACCTAAGAGCACGCAAAGCTTCGCATTTACAAGTGTGTCCGGATGTGGAATTGTGGTTTCACGTACCCATGCCCAGAAGAGAGCCCATATTTCTCTAGCGCATCTGCAGTGCCAAAACAGATGCTTTATCGTTTCTGCTTCCTCTCCACAGTAGCTACATTTATCTGTCAGGGATTTTCTCCACTTATGCAAAAGAACATTTGTTTCCAAGATATAGTAATTTTTTTTGAAAATATTGGAGTTTTGTTTCAGAGGTTATACTAAATGCGTTTTGATAGATACCCGACCAGCTCTGACTAGTAACTTGTAGACGAATTTCAAAGAATTTTGGTTACGAAGTTTAGTAATCAGGCGATCTGCAGATTTTCGTTCATGTGTTCCAGTGGAATATTGTGTACCACTGCGTAATAAACCAAGAAGTTTTTCCGTTTTATATCAAATTTTTCCACAAAGTCGTTGAATTTCAAGAAAGATTGATTTTAGTTAACGAGATCCTTCACGCATTTGGCCCCAGCTGTATACCACAAATTGACCTCTTTCCATTCTGCAAATCGAGCATAATTGTATAAAAGATCGTTTTCAGCTGAACAGATTTCCTTGCCATGGGCTTTTAAACATCTAAGCCAGGCTGCTAGAACATCCCTCCGGAACTTATTTTTGATAAAGTTTGAAACACATGATATTCCGTTAATGGTTAAGTCCCAAATCTGAGTTCCCAGTGGAGGAAATATTTCGTACATAATCTCTGCTTGGAATTCCGTGAAGGAAAGAGTTCGTTTGACCCACTGAATTTTTAAGGAGTCGATGGAAGATGGTACATGGATCATCTTTAATCCACCATCATCGTATTGGCCTATCAAGGTTTTCCGCTTCACTTTATCCGGCGCCCCGCCCCATATAAACTCGTAAAATATTGTTTGCAGACTGTTCTGAAAATCTATAGACGGGTTTGGTAAAGCAGAGAAGAGGTGTGTAAGGAGCGGAAGGGCGAATGTTTTAATAACAGTTATTTTTCCTATAGGAGATAATCCGCGTTTCAGCCAGCATCCCAATAGCCTCCGCATATTGCTCAATTTGAATTGATAGTTTTTTAGGGTCATCTCTTCCAGGTCTGGGTAGAAATTTATGCCAAGTAATCGGAAAATATGTAAAACTCCATAATAATTGTTTTTATTATACCTCATGTAAATTCGTAATGTTTTCATTGGTTGACAGCCTGTCACGTGTCATTCTACAAATCTTGATGTTCCGTGATGATGCAGTCATATCTTGCCTTACCTTTGAATAAATGTCATGTTCCACGGCAGAGCGTTGTACATGACAAATTATTCCACGGCGACATCTGCCTGACCACAAGTTGCCCCCCATAGTGCTCGCGCCAACATACTCCCCGAAACGAAGATTGATGTGTATCTACGTCGGTCTGATGTGTATACGTCGGGCTGTTGGTGATAGAAATTAGCGAATGTGATTTGGTAATTGACTGAAATAAATTTGGAATCTTTGAAAGATCACCGAGAACGTTACTCTTCCAAATTATGCAATTGAGTCTACAATTTGAAAAAAACAAGCCGAGATCGAACGCTCGATCCTGACACGGCGTTTTGAAATCAACAACGGTCGCGCAATGTTGAACACGATATGCTTATTTCACCGTACCATCCTCATTCACACGATTTTAAAGTCACCACTTTTTCAAGTATGGCATTGGGTATAACAAAACAAGTATTGCATGTTGTAGCGTGGGACATGACGATTTGTCAGCTCTCGAAAGGTGATGTGCAACTCGCGCTGCGCGCTCGTTGTACATCACTTTTCTCGAGCTGACAAATCGTCATGTCCCACGCTACAACATGCAATCTTTGTATACTGTACCGTGGCTCAGTTGCATAGTGTTACGTCTCAATGATGTGCACGTGGACAAAGGTTATTCAGGCCGAATACATAATGAATGATAATTAATATACGTGGCATACGACAGACACTATCCATTCATAAAATTTATAGGACAAGCAGTGGTAGTTGCTTATTTTTGTCTGGCTGGGGCGAAAATGATATTCATGCGGCATATTAATCTTTCTGCCATGTTGTTAAATTGCTAGTTCCTCAGACATCGTTATGACCATGAAAGATCCCAAGTTTCTATATAAATCATCCTATCTTCCATACTGGATAGCATTGGGAGACCATTCCAAAGAAAATAGGTTCATCTTTCATCCACGTGGAGTTCGGGAGGCTGGTAATTGGCATTTGATACGTCCTATCACTTTCTTCTATTTTTTTTTCGTCCCGGGCTTATCAATCCCGAGTAACCGATTGAACTATATAAAAACTTACGACCGCGTAACTGAGTTTGTACATGCATTTAGGAATGTTAGTTTGCCCAGGCAGTCTGCTAACTGCCTTTGTCTATAGCTTTCCCGCGAAGACCTACTGTTTATTCATAAGAACGAGAAAGAGCCAATCACGGGTGCACAGGAACCCCACGTGACCCGGGTACCACACAAAGATAATCTCTACTTCTATTCACTCTTTAGCCGGTCTTGGGTGATACAACAGCGTCTTTAGAATTTGTCACAGCTTGCGAAGTAGTGCACCCACCCAAACCACCCGACCATTCCTTCAGTCAAACCGAAAAAACCACCAGTCTTCCAACTCCAATCGTAATATCTAGACTGGCGGGATGGCTTATTGGATATGGCCACTCCCGTCGCGATTATTTGCTGAAGGGTTTCCGTTTTGGCTTCTCGCTGGGTTTCAGCGAAACCCCAGTCTCCTCAACCTTTATTAACTTGAAATCGGTGGATGAAAATCCGGATGCAGTACAAGGTAAACTAGACAAAGAATTAGCGTTAGGTCGCATCGCTGGACCTTTTCCTCTACCACCTTTCGACTCATTCCATTCCTCCCCTTTAGGCTTGGTTCCAAAGAAAGAACAAGGCAAATTCCGATTGATTCATCATCTCTCCTATCCGGAAGGTTTGTCGGTCAACTCTGGTATTCCGCATGACGCGGCAACGGTACAGTATGCCACCATCGATGATGCTATACACCACATCCTCTCAGCGGGTCAGAACTGTTTTTTGGCTAAACGGACATTGAATCTGCTTTCAGGCTCATCCCGGTACACCCGTCCCAGTATCATCTTTTAGGTTTCACGTGGCGTAATGAGTATTTCCATGATCGATGTTTACCAATTGGAGCCTCCTCTTCATGTAGCATATTTGAGTCATTCAGTTCTGCGATTGAATGGGTAGCCAGAACCAAGCTAGGCATCAAACGAATAGTACACGTCCTTGATGATTACTTGATTATCAATTCCTCAAAAGCAGGATGTGAAGCCCAGCTAGAGTCTTTCCTCGACATGTGTGATGATATAGGAGTCCCCATGGCCCAAGATAAAACAGCGGGTCCCTCCGAAATCCTACCATTCCTTGGCTGTGAACTGGATACCATAAAATTTGAAGTACGCTTGCCTCTCGACAAATTACAGCGATGCAGAGAACTCATATCCTATTGCATGTCTAAGGATAAAATCACTCTCCATAATCTCAGACAAATTCTGGGCACTCTGAATTTTGCATGCAATGTCATTGTACCTGGTCGAGCATTCTTACGCAGGCTGGAAGATCTGACCATTGGTGTCAACAAACCTTACTATCACATCCGCTTGACCCGCCAGGTGAAAGAAGATCTGCTTATGTGGGAATCCTTCCTGCAAGCATATAATGGTAAGTCCTACTTCCTCAACCTAGAATGGTCATCATCTGATTCGCTCTCCTTGTACACTGATGCCGCAGCAGGGCTAGGATATGGGGCAGTATTAGGCACTCATTGGTTCTATGGTTCATGGGGTGACCAGTGGCGATACCAGGATATCACGTTGCTAGAACTATACCCAATTGTCCTATCTGTGGAGGTGTGGGGGTCCAAGTTCACCAACGAGAAAGTGGAGTTTTTCACGGACAACATGACACTAGTAAGTATTATCAACAAGCAAACCTGCAAGCAACCCCAGGTAATGGCATTGGTAAGACGACTGGTTCTATCTTGTTTGAATTTTAATATTCAGTTCTTGGCCACTCATGTACCTGGAAAATTTAATGTCTTAGCGGATGCTCTCTCACGTATACAGGTAGACGAATTCAGACGTCTGGCCCCCGAGGCTCAACGGAACCCCAATCTCATCCCGCCACTTCCTGCGTTCCCCTGTTGGAAGGGCTAGAACATCTCCTACACCACACACTTGCCCCCTCATCCAGGCGGTCATACCACCGCACGTGGCAAGTTTTTCAGGTGTTTTGTCACCAGTATCAGCTCAGCAGCACGTTACCTCTGTCCATCCCCACCATGGCTCTTTTTATTTCGTACTTAACCTCAAAACAATTTTCGGCTTCCACAATCACTTCTTATCTGTCCGCCATTTCGTATGCCCACAAAGTTCTGAATTTTTCAGATCCCACCTCCAGTTTTCTGATCCATAAATTACTGCGAGCATGTCGAAAATTGTCCCCATCAAAGGATAATCGTTTACCAATTACGAAGGACATTCTCCATCGCATTGTTGATGCCCTGCCTCTGTCAATTCCAACCCATTACCGCGCTTGCTTATTCAAAAGCATGTTTTTACTAGCTTTTAGTGCCTTCCTGCGTGTCGGCGAAATAGCTTCAAAAGGTCTCACATCCAAGAATTTGCTGCAACTCGCGGCAGTTCGTTTCGATCCAGTTACGTCGAGCCTTTGCTTAACCATCATAGATTTTAAACACACCTTCGGGGATCCGTTCCACCTCACTATCCCAAAATCAGACTCTCCATATTGTACGGTCAGGGCGATGCGGGAGTTCATCGACAAGCGGGGTAATGCTCCGGGTCCATTATTCGCATATCCACCAGCCCTTCCAGTGTCTCAACAGGAATTCACGACCGAACTCCATAATGCCCTGAAGACAGCAGGGCTTCCCGTCGAACACTTCCGCAGCCATAGCTTTCGCATTGGAGCAACTACGGAAGCATCAGCTAGAGGATTATCTGACAGCCAGATTCGCCGACTGGGGAGATGGAAATCAGACGCATTCAAGTCTTACATTCGTACAAATTGCGCTATCAATAATGCATGAAACTTCCTTAATTGGTCCTCGGCACCCAAAGCCTTTTGCGGGTTGCATCTGCTTTGTGTTTCAATTTTATAAATATACAGACGTCTTAACTACTCTAATACGTCAACGCGGGGAATGCCAATGAGCTTCTTGCGGGCTGCAGAAGCCGGATATCGACGACATTAGTAACAGACTATCACACAATTTCACTGTATCCTTATTTTATTGTGTACGTTGCTTTCTAATGCCTTTGTATTACTATTCATTTACATGACGTTACGGGTTGCAGGCTGCACCCAGTTGTCCTCCAGGATGGTTTTCACCAGTTCAGTTTAGTGCAATATCGCTGGAGATTACGGGCTGTATCTCCTAGTCAGACGTCAATATTCTGGTAAACTGTCATATCAAACGTAGTTGAACCATCCTGGAGGAACATGTGTTTGTGCCCCATCTTTTCCCAGCAAAACCCTCATAAATTTGGGGGGCTGGGATTTTAATGCGGGGCACATCCCAAGGTGGTAGCGGTACGGAAGGAAGATGGTTCATTCAGGATCCGGTCCCCCCCCCCCCCGACACTCCCTTCTTTTTTCCATTGGTCGGCTAGGCGCGTACGGATTGGGATTGGGGCTGCCACTCGCGAGCGGTGGTGGCGGTTCAGCCCCACTTCCTTCATTTGGTCTTTTTTGGTCAGCCACATACTTTCCGTGTTACCAGCTATACTTTAATAAATGCATTTTAGTTCACAACTTTCGATCTATTTCTGGTAACACGTACAGCTAAATTCTACTAAATTCAGGATTTTCAATTCATCCATTAAATAGCCACTAAATGTGGACTTTTGCTAAATTCTGGAATTTTAATTCATCCATTAAACAATCACTAAAAGTGGACTTTTTCTAAATTCTCGATTTTCAATTCATTCATTAAATAGTCACGAAACGTGGCCTTAGTCGACCATACCCCAGTGTGTTTGTTGTTTCTTTATTCATTCGTCTCCAAGCTGAATGCAGGTACAAATAAAAAGTTACGACCGCGTAACTGAGTTTGTGCAGGCATTTAGGAATGTTAGTTTGCCCAGGCAGTCTGCTAGCTGCCTTTGCCTATAGCTTTCCCGCGAAGACCTACTGTTTATTCATAAGAACGAGAAAGAGCCAATCACGGGTGCACAGGAAACCCACGTGATCCGGGTACCACACAAAGATAATCTCTACTTCTATTCACTCTTTAGCCGGTCTTTGGTGATACAACAGCGTCTTTAGAATTTGTCACAGCTTCGACCTCCTTCCTCCCCGCCACCTCCTTTATTATAGGCATGGGCGGTTCAGCCCCACTTCCTTCATTTGGTCTTTTTTGGTCAGCCACATACTTTCCGTGTTACCAGCTATACTTTAATAAATACATTTTAGTTCACAACTTTCGATCTATTTCTGGTAACACGTACAGCTAAATTCTACTAAATTCAGGATTTTCAATTCATCCATTAAATAGCCACTAAATGTGGACTTTTGCTGAATTCTGGAATTTTAATTCATCCATTAAACAATCGCTAAAAGTGGACTTTTTCTAAATTCACGATTTTCAATTCATTCATTAAATAGTCACGAAAGGTGGCCTTAGTCGACCATACCCCAGTGTGTTTGTTGTTTCTTTATTCATTCGTCTCCAAGCTGAATGCAGATACAAATATATTTTTGTTTTCTCGTGGACGTTCTCGTATTTCGATCCGAGAGAAGCGATCAGAAGCATAAAGTTCACCTTTCTTTAATGCGTATTTCACTTTTTGGTTTTATTTTGTGGGATTGATATCAGGTGCCATTCTAACCACAACTGTTCGTATGAATAATGCCTGCGGTTGATAGTCACAGGCGACGTGCATGGATCTCCGCGTGCTATAACCCGTACCATATAAACGTTCATTTTGATGCGCCTTATCGATTATTTTCTGGTAGCTTCTTCCTTATCCTCCACGCTTGTTCCCGGTGCTGGTGATAAACTGTACACGAGCCGTTTTCACAGTGACCTTCAACTCCCATATTACCGTGGACGCCATATTGTGTGTATTTGGGTCACTACGTATGCGCACTTGGATAGACATGTACAACATGGCGTCTACCGGTAATATGGGGGAGGTGGGGGTAACTGTGAAAACGGCTCGTGTACAGCCAATCGCCAACACCGGAAACTTCTATAAAAGCGACACGCGTAGAGGAGAAGAAAGAAGCTTCCAGAAAATAATCGGTAAAGAGCATCAAGATGAACGTTTATACGGTACGACAACAGAGATTAATACACGTCGCCTGTGACTATCAACAGCAGGCATTATTGATAGGAACAGTTGTGGCTTGTGCCATTGTAGAGTTAATCCAATAGGAAATGAATAAATGCCGATGTGTGTGCATCGAGGTAAGAAATGTTCAGCGAACATTGAATTTCGTAGGAAACAGCACCTGTATTGTGAACAGGAAACAACTTGAAGTTTTCTTGAAGTTTTGTATTGAGAGAATTGTAAAGTTATTTCAAATGTAATATTTTATCAATATCACGGAGTAGGGTTTGTTATAGACAGAGGCATCGCGGTGCAAGAAGTTCTTTTGGACCTCCGAACGTAAATCCGTTATTATTCCAGCAGACAAGGCATCAAATAGTATAATATCTATATACAAATAAAGCTATTCCATCTGCGTCTGTATCGAATTATTCCTCCACTGAAATTTTTTTGTTTTTCTTCAACAATAATCTCCAACTATAAAAATATATATATGGATGTATTCTCCTTCATACCGATATACCGAAATTGCACGAGACTCCCAAAATGTATAAAACAACATACGAAGCTAAATTTATAGCTGGCTCCAGAAGGTGTACAACTCAACGTCTTCTGTCTTCGTTAATAAAAACCATGCAGGCAGTTAAATCATTTCCGGGCATATGTGGTGACGTTTAAAAAAATTCGTAACTCGAGTTTTGCGGGAGACCTTTATGATAAATTAACAAAATCGATGTGAAATTCAGCAATACTATATACCAACTGCGTACAGGTGAGATGTGTAATAGTTGAGAAAAATGATGACTGGCGACTAAACAGCAAACATAATCCTCTCTTAGCACCTCATATCCTGAGTATTCTAGCCTTGGAATCTCAGCATCACTTTTATTGTAATGGTTCATTTGGAAACTATGAAGTAATCACACGGCCTATATCACCCGTTTAAGCGGAATAAGATACGATAGCACGAGAGCTGTGATAACAGATGAGTTCAAATAAGTAACTCAACAGATGTTTACGGATGAGCATCGAGGGCGACTGATGGAGTAAACGTCGCAGCATACGGCAAACATGATAAATGTAAGACTACTCAGAAAAACAAACCTGCAAAAAACAAAGCTCGTTCCTTCTCATTCCCCAAACGCAACAGATATGATCTCGTATCACCGGGAAAACCCTATACTACCTCGCTTCACTGGAATTGAAGGAAACTATTGATAGCTCTGATGAAACTTCATATACCTAGAAAAACTGATCAGGACTTTCTTTCTCGTTAGATAGGCGATTGCACTTTTGACATAGTTAACATACCCCATTTCAGAAGGACCTGCATGCGGCGTATACATTTCCCACGCCCTCCAGCTTAGGGCAGCATGGTTTACCATACTATGTCTGCCTGGCACAGGAGGTAGGTTAAAGTGCCAAACAAATTAGGCTCTCTGGCGATCCACTGTGATCACCAGTGCCTCTAAAGCTTAATTTTCAAAATTCGAAATTCAAATTTATTTTTATTGTTTTGGTTGGGTTTTTGTTGGGGTTTGGGTTTTGCTAGGGTGTGTTTGTTTGGGTCATCGTCGCCGTGTGGCCAATAAGGTTAGGTGCGACGTTAAACTTCAAACAACCAACGAACTACATTTCTCGGCTGGTAGCATTTGTTAGATCATGTGCAGACCGAGAAGATTTGAATCAACGTCATAGAATGTTATTGCAGGAATTTGGAAATCTGGCCATATATCACCAGAATCATCCATTCGAAGTTTCTGATATAAATATCATACAGTCATAGCAAAATACGATCGTCGCGCGCAAGTTCTATGGCGCCATGACCCCGCAGAATCCGGGGCTAGGAATGTGTGTATGTTTTATTGCGTTGGATTACTAAGTTATTGGCTTGAGTTCTTAGAATTTTGTTTGATCGTCGCTATATAGCTGAAATATTGCTGAACGCCACATTAAACCCTAATTCTCTCTCTCTCTCCGCTTGAATATCATATGTGCAGATTAACAGGTACAGTCGAAGATTCACTGAGGTACATACCCTGGAGAAGGACTTTAAAAATCCTGTTGATAAAGAATAATTGTCAGGGGTTTTAGGATGTCTTGCTGACATCATTGCATACTGTTGGCCGCTTCTCTCTTGTAAGAAACATCCTATGTTTTATTTTTTTATTTCATATACATATTGAATTGGTTCTGTCAAGCGAAATAGGTCTTACCAGTATTGACGTGAAAACTGTTTTATGTAGGACACATGAATAGCGACTGTCGGAGTTGACGCCTGCTATTATAGATTCATAAACTAGGACATGATATGTTACCGGCAATTTTTACTCCTATATTAAAAGCTGAAGTTTTAGAAAGGAAAATAGTAGTTTTAACTCTAGGTGAAATAAAACTAAGTATGGATAACGTTCGGTCACGTACGCAGCAACTAAACTTCGGATTGAACAACATACAATGAATTTCGGACATTCAAAGAATGTTGTGTGAACGGAACGTTAGACATGCGCATGTACCGTCTGTAGGTAATTTGTATTTAATTTACAGAATCTATCCTCAAATACTTTATGTTCATGGTATGTGGTTTCTCTATATTTTACTTCAGTATACCTGTATATATGCTAATGTATGTCTAATGGATTTAATAGTTTGTCTGAGCTACCTATGACCGAATTGTTGAATTTCTGGGAATTGATATGATAGGAGATGGGGAAATAAGCTGTATTTTAGAACCAAAGCCTTTCAAGATCGTAGATAATATTACTCAGACATGTGAAGACAGGAATGCTTATTGGTCTTAAGATACAGATCGAACAGAGGATTTCATGGAAGTCAGAATCGGCATATGCATCAAATTGAATATCTCAATTTGAACAGGCAGAATTATTTAAAAATTAAAAGCAAGAGGCCCATTCATAAAGTTTCCGCCATATAAAGAGAAGCATCACTGAAATTTAGGACTCCGCTGTTCAGTAAAAGAGAGAACTATGAACGTCAGAAGTGCAGAATAGTGGAAACAGCTCACGCTCATTCAAAATTGGATCTCTTTTTCTTTGCGGGGATATAACGGGTGATATCTATATATGTCAACCAGGTAAATGTCATTCTAAATAATTTGATTCCAAGTCACGAAGGTGACTGTGCAGACATCGGACATAATATCAATTGACGAGCTCAGTTGGTATACGCCTGGCAGCTGTTTCCACAATTTTGAACTTTCGAGTGCCCCTTTCTTGGTTGTTGATAAAACTTCGGGCCTGTTGAATCGCAGAGGCGAGAATGTTCAGGGGTTTCTCTCACGATTACAATTTTGACATAACTACGCATTACTGGAGAGCAATATTTCAGAAGTACGTGGATGCGGGGTATACATATTCCTCCCGGTAGCATGCGTAAAGTGTGACAATTTCAATAAACGCCACAAAATACTGTTGCTGAAACTCGTCAAACAGGACTAGACCATTAAACGCCTCAATTATTTGAGAAATATCGTATAATGAAGACAATATACGATCGTAGCGTGCAAGATCTCGGTCTCTAGGTTTCGCAACTTTTGTCTAATACCGATTAACCCGGGCTTAGGGACCGTTTGACTGTCATGTGATTTACATCTTTATGGTGTTCAAATATACAATCACAATCAAGGTGTGACTCGGATATATACTCTACAAACGACTTGAAAATTCACTTAGCTAAAAAAATGGTCAGTTATAATGATATAATGATTTTCAAAAGAGAACATTTTGGTGTCTTGCCATGATAATTGAAAGTTGATGACCGCTTCACTCTTGTAGTAAACCGTCTTGTATTTTTTTCGATCATTTTTATTTCATACACATTTGGAATTGGTGCTGACTGTCATACGGAAAAAGATTTTTCGGTTATTGACGCGGAAATTTCTTCACGGAAAACGATTGAGTTTTGGTTGTCAGATCTGATGACTTCTGAAGGTATTAGGTTCACTCTAAACCTATATGGCAGGACTACTCTACATCCCGACAAACTTTAATGTGTGGTCATGAAATGTAAGCGTATTATCTTTTCTCGCTTAGGTGATTGAAATTGAGAATTATTTCTTAGGGCAAAGTATATTACAATTATAGTGTCATGCATACAATTTTCAGCAAATAGACTAGAACAAATTACATTATGTTAAACTTTGAGACCGAAATGTCTCGATTCCTAACTTCTGTTAGATTTATGAGAAGACGAGTCACTAAACTGGGGCGACATCATTATTTTCCTCAGGACGTTCAGTATGTTGCTTTGTGAATTTTATAAATACGTTCCAAAAAAAAATTGCTGTGAATTGTTATAGTTTCAGCTAAACAACAGCTGAATTTTCTGGACTGTTAATTTATATGTTGATTATCCACACAACAAATAGCATTTATATCATTTGGCATTTATTCAAACCGAGTCACTTGAAGTTTATCTGCTTTTTGCAGTTGATCGACTTATCGATTATGGCTATCGATTGCCCCAAAGTTTGAATAGAAGAGCATACATCTGTTAAAAATCGCCTGATAGTCGCTTCTGTTATCCCTAACTCCTCCCAGAGACGCTTGCGAAGAGCAAACACTGCGCATTCTTCCATTGTCAGAGTTTTAGTAGGGTATGTAATCTGGTGCGAAAAGACATTGACACAGCTCACCAATTAGCAATATAAGAGTTGTCAGAGCATTTCCATCATAGCTCTCTAGATTTGTATCTAATACCGCTTATGCCGCTGCTAGGGGCCGTGTGGTCATGTTATCCAAGTTGCCACATGTGCAGGTGCAATAAAAGCGTACCTGAGATACAACACATATCACGAATCGTTAGATTCGTGGTATGTGCTTTAGAATAGGTTAACCAGAAGACTATACTGTGAAGCCATGTGACTCTGTCAGTATGTCGGCACCTCTTCCCTTATATGTGTTGTAATTCTATGGTACCGTGACAACGATATGAGTTATACGGATTAGTGATTTGGTTTTATAAGGAAGACGTTTATTCAACTTAGCTATAGTTCGTTTTATGCTGATTATCAACACACTAAATAATACTCCTGGATGAATACGCATCACTTGATTATCTGCTTATCGGCGATGTCTCCAGAGGAAAGAAATTGCTTCATTCTTTATAATATCTGTAACGATTGTTCTTTGACACTTACAGTTTGTCTAGTAGACAGGCTAGATATTGCCCTGTTAATTACATGTAGTTTCACGTTGTACACATGCAGTGTATATCCAAAAAACCTGGAACATTGCTTTTCCCTCTGAAAACAATTTTATTTCGACCGTCATTTGGAACGAATCGGAATTAATTCGTCGATCGCCAACTACATTAAACAGTGGACTACCAATCTTCTCGCGCGCTCATATATTTTGTTTTCAGGGTATTACGAGCGCAAAGGTCCTATATAATTTCACTCTTCCATGAGATTTCTTTCTCATTCCAAATTCCAAATCCACCAAATGAGTATTAAAGTCAGGGCGGGAATATAATTTCCAGAAGGGTCTTCGACATCCGTTACATGCGTTATATTCTTTTCCCTCCTGATGAAACAATAAAAGCGTACCTGAGATACAACACATATCACGAATCGTTAGATTCGTGGTATGTGCTTTTGAATAGGTTAACCAGAAGACTATACTGTGAAGCCATGTGACTCTGTCAGTATGTCGGCACCTCTTCCCTTATATGTGTTGTAATTCTATGGTACCGTGACAACGATATGAGTTATACGGATTAGTGATTTGGTTTTATAAGGAAGACGTTTATTCAACTTAGCTATAGTTCGTTTTATGCTGATTATCAACACACTAAATAATACTCATGGATGAATACGCATCACTTGATTATCTGCTTATCGACGATGTCTCTAGAGGAAAGAAATTGCTTCATTCTTTATAATATCTGTAACGATTGTTCTTTGACACTTACAGTTTGTCTAATAGACAGGCTAGATATTGCCCTGTTAATTACATGTAGTTTCACGTTGTACACATGCAGTGTATATCCAAAAAACCTGGAACATTGCTTTTCCCTCTGAAAACAATTTTATTTCGACCGTCATTTGGAACGAATCGGAATTAATTCGTCGATCGCCAACTACATTAAACAGTGGACTACCAATCTTCTCGCGCGCTCATCTATTTTGTTTTCAGGGTATTACGAGCACAAAGGTCCTATATAATTTCACTCTTCCATGGGATTTCTTTCTCATTCCAAATTCCAAATCCACCAAATGAGTATTAAAGTCAGGGCGGGAATATAATTTCCAGAAGGGTCTTCGACATCCGTTACATGCGTTATATTCTTTATTCACCTTAGGCAAACGTATGCCTCTCAAATATAAATAGACAATAAGAAAAAGCTGCTGACTGCCGTACGGGTATAATAAACAACTTACTTACAATACTGCTCATACACAAGATTGGACAATTATGTGTTACTTAGTATCATTTGCCCCAAGACATATTTCGCCAGTTTTCTCCAGACAACTTATAGACGTTCGTAAATTTCACTTGTTCATAAAAATATTGCTTTGAATTAGCTGTCTTAAATTCTTATACGAAGGGCACATTTCTAATACATTCATATCACATTTCTGTCGTGTACATTCCATTTCAACATAGTGAGAGCTGATCAGTGCATGCTGATGTAATTTTGTTTATCAAGGTTTCATAGGAATAACATTTTGAAATAGCTATAGCTCTACACTTTTGGGGACTTCGACCCTAGCTTCAAAACATGTTGTAAGAGCGATGTATTTTACTCTGACCCATACTTCTGAAAAATAAATGCATAGCCTTTTACTGAATTCTAATATACCCGCACATTCCCATAATAATTATGGAGAACGGGAGAGTTTTTTCATCACATCCTAGACAGCCTGGCCCCTTCTATATGTCAAGTGGGAGAGCTATTTGTCACTTTATATACGGAGAATTCCTCGATTTTCATTATATCAAAACTCGAGCCTTGTTAATGGTCTCCCATTCCAACAAGCATTGTGTAATACAATGGAAACCGGATTCGTCCACCTATCTGAACTTAGACAGCGTCACAAACGCCGATCCTACAAAAATGTTACATGGGGAGATACCTCATTATCTGTCCGTTATTTTACCTCCACGAATATCCGATTCAACTGTATACCCTTTACGGAATAATGATAAACTTGTGCCATTTTCCAGAACAGTCCTTCATGCAATCACCCGTCTGTAATACGATTTTGAAATGAACTTGACCAAACAATTCGCCAATCACCATCATACCTTAGTTTCTTTAAGCAACTTTCCTCAGATGTTATTTGTTACAATATATTTTAATGTCAAGTTTTGTAAGATCATATTGCTATACGTTTTCTTAGGATAGGGAAATATCTACTACCATACAGGCTCATGCTTGTGCTTGCCACGATCTTGCTGGGAAATAATATACTTCGACTATAAGGCACAGTGTATGTGAGGGATGTAAATATATCTTATTGTTGATGTGTCTTTTTTATTTCTATTTTTTTATTTTGTTTTCGACACTATCCTTTTGCATTTCCGTGTTATGTGAATCACTTTACTAAAATTCATGATTAATAATTAATTAATAACTTATAATTAAGATTGATTACTCGGTACGTCGCTGTAATAGAATTAGTATACACATATATCCTGTTACACACCCCGGTCGAAAGGGAACCCGATACAATACGTCATTGTTTAATTTGTGTTTTGTCCGTACTGGTGATTGTGTGTCTGTGTGAATGTGTGTGTGAACATTGGTTTTATGTTGAGCAAGATCACGATCAGCAATATAACCCTGAAATTTGTGTATGGGGAGCCATAAGTGTCAAGGTTTTACTCTATTTATCATTTACTCTACTTTTCATGTCCGATGGCCGATACCGTAAATATTGTTTCAATGAACTGTCAAGGGTTAGCTGACTCTAAAAATCGAAAGAACGTGTTCAATTATTTCAAGAAGAAAAAATACTCCATTACATGCTTACAGGATACGCACACTGACCCAAAATTTTAAGATTCTATTAAGGACGAATGGGGATTCGATGGCTGGGTTTGCCCCTTCACGTCTAACGCGAGGGGAATAATCATACTCTTTAATAACAACTTTGAATATAAGATAAATAATACAACTATTGACCCAAATGGAAAATATATCATCATGGATTTAAATATATATGAGACAACAACCACACAGTGTTAAGTCTATGATACGCACCATTAATTCTTGGGCTTAATTGACACTCCATTTTACATTAATACAGATAAAACCAGATAAAATAAGACTGACGCAGAACACTAGGAAATCTCTTACTAACGTCACTTATGTGTTGATAGAGACTGGAATACTTGGATAGACTGACTATTAAATTTATAAACATAAGGAAACTTAATCCACCCTTAGTAGCAATATTACATAATAAGAAAAAAGAATTGGACGGTTTAAGACAGAAAACATGATGGTATTATCACAAGAACTAAAGCACGCTGGATTGAAGATGGAGGAAAACCAACCAAATACTTTTTGGTGGCTGGAAAAGAGGAACTATACAAATATATAAATAAATTAACCTCGGATGCTGGTCGTGAATTATATAAGACAAATGAACTATTAGAAGAACAAAAATCATAATATAGTAAACTCAAACGCATGAAGATATTTCTACATTTTTGTTCAAATGATGTTAAATTGAATATATTATCAAATGAACAAGCCGATAAATTGGAAGGTTGTCTTACCTATGCTGAGATAGCTACCGCTTTAACCCTATCTGGCCTGGGGAGGGGGTGGGCGAAATGGCCCCCTACCAAACTTTCTGTGATATCTCCGGAACGACAAAAAATGGAGAGCTGAAACTCAGTGACTTTATAGTTCATCATATTGAGGTCATTTTGAGCCTATTTGCATAACTCCCCGTGCAGAGGATCATGGGAAAAGTCGAGATGGCGACCACGTGGGGTACCAGAAAGGTTATGTTTTAGTCATATTTCTTCAAAATTTCTGCTTTTTCGCGATGAAAAGTTGGCAAAATCTGTTTTATTTGACATCACATTAATGTTTACTAATTTTTCATGCAGTTTTTGCGGCGAAATTACATAAATAAAAAGTTCGGAAAATCTGAATGCCGTTTTTGAAAATGACGTCACAGTGACATCATCAAAGCGTCCATCTTGGATTTTTTACATTTTCTTTCTACCCTTGGGTAGAGCTTGACCCAAGGGTATAGTGTGGTAAGTTTCATCTCCCTGGCTCAAGGGGTAAGAACAATAATTAGGGGGGGGACATTTCGGCCCCCTCCCCCAGGCCACAACAGGTCCCAAAAAACCCAGGCCAGATAGGATTAAGGAACATGAAAATTGACAAAAGCTCAGGATTGGATGGATTTCCGGTCGAATTTTATAAAGTGTTTTGGAAGGATTTCGCCTACTATGTACTGCGGGCAGCAAATGAGAGCTTTGAAAAATGAGAACTACCCTTAGTTCAGAGACAAGGTGCCATTACCTGTCTGCCAAAACAAAATAAACATAGAAATTTGTTGAAGAACTGGCGTCCGATTGCGCTATTAAATGTCGATTACAAACTTAGTTCGTTCTACATTGCCAACAGATTAAAATCAGTCTTGGATATTCTTATCAATGAGGACCAGAAGGGGTTCATCCCAGGCAGGTATATTAGGGAAAACATAAGGGTTATATACGATATTGTGTTTGAAACCAAGGAGCAAGAGATATGGATAGTTCTATTCATAGACAAGAGATATGGATAGTTCTATCCATAAACTTTGAGAAGGCTTTTGATTCCTTCTCATGAGACTTGAATGAATTCATCAAATACTTCAATTTTGGTAAATCTCTCCTGGGATGAAAACAGCTATTTTATACGAACATTAAGACATGTATTATCCAAAATGAAACCTATCGTCATTTTTCTCAAGTAACTCGTGGATGTAGACAGGGAGACCCCCATCTCGACATACCTTTGTTTACTATGCGCAGAAGTTCCTGGAACAATAATTAGAAGCAATGTGAACATATCTGGAGTGATGGTAAATGGTTCAGAATATAAAATAAATCAATATGCAGACGATACTCAGCTAACCCTGGACGGTTCAGAACGTTCTTTGAAGAGGCGTTAAACTGCTTATCGGAATTTTATAAGTACTCGACTTAAAATGAATACAGGAAAAACAAAGGCAATATGGATAGGTATGCTTTCGGGATCAAATGTGAGATTATGCCAAGAGGTGAAGTTAGATTGGGTTAATGACTTTACAGTATGAGGTATTTCTTTTTCCACATACTGATTTTAATAATATCGAGATAAAATAGATAACTTGAAAAAGGAACTGGGTAAATAGAGACTTAGATACTTGACACTTCTCGGTAAAATCACAGTTATTAAATCTCTTGCCTTGGCAAAACTAATACATCTCTTCCTGGCCTTGCCACCCCGCCCCCCCCCCCCCCTCAGGACATGATTAGGGAAACAAATTATGCACTCTATAGTTTCATCTGGAGCGGTAAAAATTGAAAAATCAGTAATCACTAGAGATCACGGTGGCCTTCGGATGGTAAACTTAGTCTCACTAATCGATTCCCTCAAGATATCGTGGATGCGAAGCCTAATATTTCAAAGCTCGAAATGGTAAAATATTTCAGATCTGAAGGACGATGATATATGTAACCTTGGAGCTGAACATCTAAAAATGTACGATAAACCATTATGGTTCAATCCTAATTTTAAGTTTTCGTCTTTTTTTTTGCATAAAAAACTCGTATAACAGTCAAATCAGGAACATAAGTGACATACCAGGCCCAATATTTCAATTCATTTGAAAATTCTGGCAAGGCCCGGGAAGGAATGTAGAAGTTTCTATGATATCTTGAATTATGACTCACACGTAAATCTATTATGTATCGAGAGGAGAGAAAAACAACTTAAAACAGAAAACAGATCAAAGTGGGAAGATATATGTGCCACAATCTTCAAATGTACCACCCACAATAAACTTGTACACCGGATCATCGCAACGAAATCTTTCTTATTTAAGACAGCTGTACCGTCGGATGATGTCACTGTGGTCTGAATCTCGAAACGATTGAACATTTATTTGTGGAATGTCCCCAATGTGAAAAATTGTGGTCAGATTTGGAAGTGTGGTTGAAAAAATTGTTTGGTTTAAGAGATGCAATAACTCCTGGAAAAATTATATTGGGTTGGGAAAATATTCAAAGCGCCCTCAATACGATGCTGCTACTGACAAAACAATTTATTTACACACGGAAAATAGCTAGGTCCAATTTAGATTTCAACGCTCTACTGTTCACATTTAAAAAAACATTATTCTCTGAAGAAATACATTGCTACCAAAGATGGGAAATTGGGCCATTTTACAATAAAATGGATGACATTCCAGGGCTTTTTTGACTAAAAAAGTCTTATTAACATGTTTGGCGTAATAATAAAAAAAACTTTCCATGGATGGCCCATGTATTCCGAACTATTAATATTGCGGCCAGAGCGAGGCACAGATCAAATATGCTCAGCTAAGGCTTGGTTGCAGCTCTCTCAAATCGCACATGTATGAAATTACAAGCGTCTAGTCCGTCATCCATAATTCAGCCGTCGTCCATTAGAGAATATCCGCGTCCATAATCCAAAGACCTATTCCATATTCCGTATAACAGTATTAGCACCAAATTCAAAAAGACAATCATATTATACATAAACATAGGCTTGTTTCCTGCAAGATAGAAGCGGTCAACAGTTTTGAATAATGCGGCAAGACATCATGATGTTCCAAAAATATCAAATCCGTATGGCTGATCAGTATTCTTAATTCATAATATTCGTTGTAAAGTCGTCATCTAAAGAATGATGTATCTCAGTCACGCTTTGATTGTGACTTTTCATATGAGTACCATGAGGATCTTGAAGTACATGGGTTCATACGGCCCCTAGCCCCAGGTTAAGCGGAATTAGACACAAGTTACGAAACGTAGCGCCATAGATCTTGCACGCTACGTTCGTATTTTTTTATCAGCATGCGATATGTATCGCCAAATTTGAGAAACTTTGAGTGGAGGCGTTTGGTGGAATAGCCCTGTTTTATAAGTTTCTATAACAATGTTTTGTGACGTTGATTAAAATCGTCACATTTAACACAGGATGTAGCAAATGCTACTAAGCGAGATATGTATACTCCATATGCAGGTCCCACATATCAGACAATGCGGTGCAAACCGCTAGGGCAACGACCATTTCTTGCTAGTCTGTCCACGTTACACAAACCCGCTTCAAGAATTAATCCAGGTGTTACCTGAAACAATAATTGACTGTCTTGCACTTCTTTGTAGAGAGAAATCATTGTCATTACATGAAAATACTGATATTTTCAAACGAGTTCACCATTTTTTCTACAATCTAAACTATTTTCATAACTCATAATTCTTCGCTGAACATGAATCAATATCAGCTTTCAAAATATATAAAATTATTGATGAATCACACTGTATTTTAATAGCTCAGTTATGCTGAATTTTTCTTATTCGATAATACTTTTTGTCTGAATATTGTGAAATTAACAGTGATGCGCCATTCTCTTCTTTGTAAATATGTTAGTGTTATTTCAATTCTTCAAACTGTCATTCTGTGTACTTTATATCATTGGGAGAGGCGTTGAGATGGGGTAAGCCTGTTCGCCAATCCCAATTCACATTTTGTGAATTAATATAATGTTTAAAAATGTCAAAAACTTTGTCTAAACTCGTACCGTATCAATTAATTTTCGTCGCAAAACTGACATGCTTCTAGATTAGACTTACCACAGTGCCTAGTATTAGTACGTTGCTTGTCAAGAAGATTGATTTAAGTATTGATAAAATATGAACGTAGAGTGCAAGATCTATGGCGTTAAGTTTAGTAACTTGAGACTGAATCCGCTTAACCCGGGGCTAGAGGCTGTATGAACCCATGTGCTCCAATATCCTCAAGGTGTCCACATGAACAGGCGCAATGAAAGCGTGACTGATACATCATTCTCTAGATGATTTTACAACAAATATTATATGAATTAAGAATACAGATCAGCGATACGGATTTGATATTTCTTTAACATCAAGATGTTTTCTGGCATCATTGAAAACGGTTAACCGCTTCTCTCTTGCAAGAAACTAGTCTAATTTTAAACAATGATTGTCCTTTTAAATTTGGTGCTAATGCTCTTATATGGAATAGGTATTTGAATTATGGACGCCGATATTCTTTAAAGGACGACGGCTGAATAATGAATGACGGACCAGGCGCTTGTAGGTACATGTAATAGACCTCGTTCCGAGGTATAGTCCAAATGCAATGTTATTTTTTATAAGATTATCACAAGTACTACTACTTTTGCAATTTGAACTTGAGACTCACATACTGAAATATTATTCCAAAACTCCAAATAAAATTCATTTGTGTTGTCATAATAGTTGGAGTTTGATCTGTGAACAATTTGGTCATAATCATGAGCATTAAGAAGAAAGTAACAGATACTTCTGCACTCGAGGACTTCAATATCCTTAACTTGTATAGAAATTCTTATCGAAGAAAACTGATACATAAATACATACATTTTAACAAATTACACGTGAGAATTTAACACAGAACGGAAAAATCCAACTGGCGATGGTGATCTGGATCGTAGGAGGGCACTGTGAAACGAATTAGCCTATCTTGAGAAATGTCAGTACTGTGAGAAACTGTAAAGAGATACGTTACTAAGCTTTGATGTTCGATGTTAATATTGTCATCGTTGGTGACATCGTTGGTTTAATGAAAAAAAAAACGCTTTGCAAAATAGGCCGGTTCATCAGACTTCGATATTTTAGAATTTTTATTTTGTGATCATAATTTGCACCAAGCGTGAAAGAGTACAAAAAGCACAATTCAAACAAGCCAAATAAAATACGGCAGAAAAGTGGACGACTCTTTAATACTTGATCACATACTAGATTATTTAAAACAACGTTATCCAATATTGCAAGTTTCTATATAATTTCATAAAGGTTAAAAAAGAAGTTTGCTGGCGTGGAGCAGTAATATAAGAAAAAGAACGAAAAAAACTTCTCAAATTTCTACATCATTATATTCCGACAGCAGTTTCGAACGTAATGTTTTTCTCAAGGAATACTGTTAATAAATGACAGACTGGTATATATACAAATACAGTAATTTCATAAATACATACTACCGGCATTCCACAGACCAATTCTATAACCGTCATCTTATTTTTGAATTTACGACCTTTTTCAGTTTTCTTCGATTTGAACACATGAACTTTCCGGGCCAACCCGATGTAACCACACAGAGTCAACAACAAAACAGTTCTATTCTAGTCTCACGAGAGTGAACTCTGTAGCATCGAGACAAGGCTCTTTTTCAATATTTTTATAAAAGGACCATCTACGAAATGGTTGAAAACCATGTGTATTTTCGAATTGTCTATCTACTGTCAGTATAAGCTTACTAGCTTCACGATTGTGAGTTGAAAACATTAGCAAAATCCATTATCTTGGACATCAAATTCTATTTTATATTTTGCCCCAGTCGATAAATAGACAATTCAAAAATGTGCTTCAGCAGAACGACAATAATTTACGAATTGCCTCAATTCTTTTTTTCGCAGGAAATGCGAACGTTTTAGCTATAAATTCGTTCAACCCGAGTAGCGTTAGTAAACTCAAATCGTCCCATGGTCGTTCCAGACAACCGGAGAAGTGGAGAATAGTCACGAACAAAGCAGGCAAAAGAATCCAAATTATTAGCATACAAATAATGCTTACAATTTTGCTAACGTCTTTGCGAAGCATCTTAGTCTTTTGCACAGTGGAATCTGAAACATCAGCTCCTGATGACCTATGGCATGACCTGACCATTCCAAACGAACTCTGATTTTTCACGGTAAATGTTTTCGGCTTGTACATAGCCCAAATAATTTGCACTTTTGCAACTAGCCCCATTGTACAAACGGGCAATAATATACCGTATGTTGTAGAATAGAGATAGCTTTTTGGGTACGAGTTCCAAGAGCACAGAAAGAAATCATCAGTAATATTTGACCTTGACCTCTGTAATATAAAAACCGTCGTTGGAATAGCAGTGTATAGCCAAAGCGCAAACCACGCCAATATCATGATTGTGATAATTTTTCGTTTATATTCATAGAATGTTCTGCTCCGGAAAGGGAGTGCCAGTGTGATTTCAACCAGGACGTGGAAGAATAGACCAGCGACATAATATCCCAGAAATAAAAAGAGCCGCACTCCTAGTGACACAAAGCAAAACGTATCATTAGTATTTACCTCTAAATTTGACAAGGGCAGCGACACTATTGACAAGGGAAACATCACTACCCCGAGTAGAATGCCAGCAATACACCCATTTACCAATCCCCATCTAGCGATTGTGCTCAGGCGAAAGTTCAACAGAAGAGAGAAAATGCAGGTGGTATTCAGGGCTGTCATTATCAGTGAACATATTCCAATAATCACTAGTATGCATATTCTCACGGGTTCGCTATATTCAAGGTGGTGTATAGAATCATCATTTGTAACTGAAGAGGCAGAAGTGTTCATCGTGGAAAGCCTGGAATTCTTGCCGTTTTATGGACCTGGTTGCACTCGTTGAATCCAGGATTCTAAGAATGCGTCTACATTCGTTGCTCTGCTGAGAGTGATCACACAAAAATATGGCACTCAATCTTTGTTTTGCTGAAAGTGTCCACACAATAATCTGGCTGCACTCGGTGCTTTGTTGAAAGTGACTTTGCAGGCAACGGCCTGTGAATCGGTGTTTTCTTGAAAGTGGCCATGCAAGCATAGAGGGGATTTGGCTTAATGTCACACTCAAGGTTGTTTCACTTATATGGCGACAGTCAGTTTGGTTCGTGGAGGAAACCGGATTACCCGAAGATAACCACCGCCCGTCGGCAAGTAACCGACAAACTTCCGCACAAGGATCAGCTGGGCTCGAACCCGTGCCGGTTCAACGGTGTGAGACTAAAGGTCACCAGCGAAGTACCTTAGACCACTCGGCCAGCATCGGCCTGTCAATCGGTGTTTTGGTGACCCGTCGAGCAAAAATCTGGAGGAACGTGTATTATTGAAATTATTTTCGCGCAATAATATGGTTGCACTCGTTTCAGGGATCCCACACATACTGTATGACTATAAGCAAAGTGGCATGGAATAACGTGTCGTAGACTAACAGAGGTTTGAGACCTACAGCTTCAGTCACGGAGTTGATATCTTGAACAAATGCAACTAAAAAATCCATCGGTCTGCTGAATGCTTTCCATTTCCGGGCGAATTTAGGTTTATCGTGAAATAGTTCCAAATAACCAGAGACGGCATATCATACACTGTAGACTGGATCATATGTGATATTGTATCTGTAATGGTCCAGCTAGGTTTGTATTACATGTGCACTTTTTGTCGACTGGTTTAGTACTGTAATCTCCAATGCATTTCTACGCGGTGACCGACACGTCACATCGTTCGATCTCAGTTAACAACCTATATCCATCATCGCACATAATGCTCAGCTCTATCAGCAAATTTTCGGAATCGTCAAACAGTTCTTCTTCATTCGAATATGCCGTGTATTGAAGATGATGACTAATGCGTTCCGCGAAAAGAAAACGCTACTATGTTTCATATTTTCATTCCATTTGAACAGGAATTGATTCGAGAGAACATCCTATAACTATAGTTCTTACCCCCAACAGGACATCGCAGATCTTCAATATGGCGTTCCCATGATGTTGGGCGGTCACACCCGACTGGGTGACTGTGCTGATCACCTGGTAAACGTCACCTTAGAAGACCGCTGAAACGCATCTGCTGTACCGGTGAGCAGACAGAAACGAGCTGCCATTGTTTCTAGCAAAGAAATAAAGGCCGTGTACCAAGCTATTAGAACCAGTTTATCCTCAAATACCGTTTTGATACAAGGTTTTAATGGGTTTGATAATTGATGCGGATCGCTATCGCTGTCCATGAGCACACACTTCTGTCAACAGTCGGGTTATCGATTTATAAACAATCAGTATGCGTATCAAGCCACCTTGTTATATATGTTTACAAATTACAAGCATCTAGTCCGTCATTCATAATTCAGTCGTCGTCCATTAAAGAATATCCGCGTCCATAATTCAAAGACCTATTACATATTCCATATAACAGTATTACCACCAAATTAAAAAAAAAATCATAGTATACATAAACATAGGCTAGTTTCCTGCAAGAGAGTAGCGGTCAACAGTTTTCAATGATGCCTACAAGATATCATGATGTTCTAAAAATATGAAATCCGTATCGCTGATCAGTTTTCTTAATCCATAATAATCGTTGTAAAGTCGTCATCTAGAGAATGATGTATCTCAGTCACGCTTTGATTGTGACTGTTCGTATGAGCACCATGAGGATCTTGAAGTACATGGGCTCTTAAGAGAGTTTTTTTACCGGCAATAATTTCCTTCTAAATCCTGATAAAGAAGCCTGGCGTATGTTTGGGAATAATTTTGGTTGAATTGTAATCCTTGAAAGTTAAACTGCTGTGATTACATTCACAACATCAATTTCACAAGACCAGCATGTACAACATAATTGTTGTATTCCTCCTAGCGTACGTCACCTGTAATGACCCTCCAATCTAGTGCGCATGGGTGAATGCTGTATTTGCAGTATGGTGCACTAATTAGTAAGATTGCACTGACTTGTAATTCGTAGCGGAGACTGGTCGAATAGAGTTACCTTGGCATCACAACCAGACGGTATTCACGTTGTTGTACCATACCACACAGAACGATATCACATACTTCCAAGGGTAGCGTGCGAAACGATATGGTTTATGCAGCGTGGTATTTTGAGCCTGATACAGGCATGCAAGGCGAGGCGTGTAGATTTCAAGTTGATTCCATTCATTCAATACTGTTTGCTGACTTGGCCCATTGCTCTCCACTTGAATAAATGCCTGTCCCCAATACATGCAAAGAATCCGATTTTAGTAGCCAGCCTTTGTCGACCAAGAAATTCCGCGTCCATGATTGAAGAGTTTGAATCTGTATGTATTCGAAGATGAGCCTGTCTTACATAGCAGTGTATGCTAATGAAGATAATTGTATGACCAAACTTATCGTAACCGTGTTGACTACATAGAACTTGCATCAAATGAAATCATGCAAGGATAATTATTGTACTGGTGATATTTAACAATCAACGAAACTGAGCAAAGATGTATGCAATGAAATTCACAGCTTGGCGAATGAGCGGTTTTTGTCTACATTTTGTCCATATTGCTTCAGAGTGTCACTGCAGTGTTGTCGATGGTCCATTCGACGACCACACAACCATATCTATTGCTAGTGCCACGCATTTTCATTTGCAATATTTTGAAGAAGCCACACGACATATCTTGGATTATGAGTTTACCAATTGGTGTGGTATTATTATAGTACGGCTATTTCTATTTGCATAAAATTGGAAGCTAGAAGTCGTGTGACAATTCGTAATGTGCGATGTCTTAAATGCTTCCTCTGTTTGTTGTATTTGATTTCCATCAGTGACAATGGCAGTCATTACTTTTCCAAAGCTTTGATTCTCGATAATATGTCAGGTAATTAGATCGTTTTTTTGTGACTACCTACACAGACTGGCCAAAATAACTATGGCAGGGGAATGTCTCTTCATGTCCTGATACAACCCTATGAACTCTGCTCAAATCTGTAGTGGTTCTCTCCTGTGCAATGTGTAATGTGTTTATTTATTGGGTCTGATTTCAGTGATCAGTGATTGAGAGTTTACGTAAAGAACCTGTTAATTTCATCACAGGGATCATTTCTTATTGTGGTGTTCTTAGACATGCTGGCAGAATATTTACATGTGGGGTAATATGACTTCTTGTCAGCACTTTTTCCACCAGTTTGTATGTTGCGTTTATTTATTTCGATTAATTATTTCGAAAATTCCGGCGACGGCTGGACATGGAATGCCGGAAATGATGCTTGCTATTGCAAACCATTCTAACCCGTTAATCCGAATTCTCAGATGTCCCGATAAGTTTTTGGGTCCGTCCCGCCTCGACGTTAGCTGTTAGCCGTCGCGTGTAATTCTCTGGCATGTCTGTTACAATATTGCTAATCTCTACATGAATATCACGCCGATTTTTCAGTTGCACAGCCAGGGAGGTGAAATGGCAGCTCATCATTTATCCGACTGACAGTGGAATGGTCCTCTAGTTGTTGTCTCAGCGAGACTGAAAATGGAGATTCTTTACGGCAAATAAACCTTTCTGTTACATTTTACTGATAGTAGTAACTACACTGTTAAAGTCTAAGTTACTCCATCCATACTGAACTGAACATACATAACAATATATCTACGTAATATATCGTGCGGTATTCACTGAATTTGCTAATGAACATAACCTTGGAAACTCCACACTGGTATAATATGAAGAATGTTTTTGTTCCAGCGCTACCTTATTGAATATGACATAATAATAATATTTGTTTCTAATAAGAAAAGTTGGACAAAAGAAGCACTGTTTTTGGAATAACAAAATATCAGTTTTGGGGATTATCTAAAATATCTGAAAACGCCCTGAAATTTATGTTCAAGAGCTTCTGCAGAGTGGTATGAATTTGGTCTTCGGAAAATCATATTATATTGCCAGCTACACATTCTGATCAATTCCTTTAAGGCAAAAAGCGACTCTTGTTCAACGTCTGTTTATTGCAGCCCTGTTTAGGCTAGGTACATGTACTAGACTGTGTCAATTATTTTGATATATCCATTACAGTCTTAAGTTGAATAGAATATCAATGGAAGCCTGCGTTGTCAACTTGCAAATGTTATTGATATTACAGTGTAGGTGTAGCGTGACTGAGATACATCATTCTCTAGATGACGCCTTTACAGCGATTATTATGGATTAAGAATACTGACCAGCGATACGGATTTTATATTTTTGGAACATCATGATGTCTTGTCGGCATCACTGAAAACGGTTGACCGCTTCTCTCTTGTAGGAAACTAGCCTATGTTTATGTATACTATGATTGTGTTTTTGAATTTGGTGCTAATACTGTTATATGGAATTGGTCTTTGGATTATGGACGCGAATATTCTTTAATGGACGACGGCTGAATTATGAATGACTAGACGCTTATAATTTCAATTACATACTGTAAATCCAAGTTAAATATAGTCTCACCCACAACAGGTGGTACTGGTAACAAATCTAAAATCTGACATAACAGTGTAGATCTGGCGAAGCGGATCTATTCTTGAATATTTTTTTCAACGGTTCGTCAATCTTCTAAGGATTATATCTTTTCCTGAGCTGTATTGGAATTCGGATAATGTACTTTTTCATATGAATTATCATGAATCTATGCAAATTCATAGGAGGTCAATGCGAATGAAGAGTGATTTCGTCTCCAACAACCTAGTGATGGGAATCCTCTCGAATTTAAGAAATGATGCGTTTCCACGTTGAACGTCACTTATTGGCACAAAACGCCATGATCTGCTACACACAAGGCCTTTCTGCGAAGAAATCGTTGTTTTTTTCAAAATCGCAGCTTTCAAACGTGTCGTGTGAACAGCCCTGGACGCAAATAAACAATCCATCGCCTCCCATAAGTGTTTTCTTGAAACCTAAGGACCTTGTAAGATGGGTTAGGCTTTATACATCCCGGATTTACGGAATTTACTGTCTTCCGTGTTTACGGTTGACTACATATTTATGACACAAATACGTCGAGCCGAAATTTTCATGCCATACTTTTTGGAAGCAGAAAAGCTTAGCTCGGCAACAACAACATGCTGAAACCACCGAACAGCTGCCATAGAATGTCAATGCGGGGAAAACCCGGGACATCGACAGCCACGATGTTGGGTGAAATTGGACTTGGACATTAATTGGACATCATATTGAGTAAGAATACTGATCAGTGATACGGATTTGATATTTTTGGAACATCATGATGTATTGTCGGCATCAATGAAAACTGTTGGCCGCTCCTCTCTTGCAGGAAACTAGCCTATGTTTATGTATACTGTGATTTTTTTTCATTTGATGATAATGCTGTTATATGCAATATGGAATAGGTCTTTGGATTTTGGGCCCGGATATTCTCTAATTGAGGGCAGCTGAATAATGAATGACGGACCAGACGCTTGTATTTGCATAGAAGTCGCCTGTATTCGCATCCTCTTTCCATCGGGGTATGTAGACCGCGAGACAAGCCCGTCTCCACACATGATCAACGGTGCTTTTCTGCCGAAGGGATGGTGAGTGGGGGGGTGGCGGGTCGTCATGAAAATCGTTTATTTGGAGGACAAAGCTAATAATATTCATGTAATCTGCTGGATGCCGTCGATACTAAAGTGCATGATTCACTTGCAGATGTACCACGTGCGATTTGTTGACAGCAAAGTAGTCCGTCAATCAATATTTCAGTGTACCTTCAGTCGAAACGTCCTACAAAAAATAAAAATAAAAAGAATGGGGCCAGAAAATTGGTATTTTCACGAGTGGTTTCGCCAATCGCTTTCACGATTGGTTTCACCACTAGTAAAAATACCAATTTTCTCATCCCACTAGATGAAATATTTATGGCATTCGTCAAGACACAGATGGTATCCTCTATATACACACTTTTGTTTCTGTTACTATTGACTTCTTTTGAACATACACTGAGCGACTGAACATCACTTCAGCAAATGCGAATTTTGGACATTCCACACGGGAAGCTATATGCACAACACCCATGCATGTCGGATGGATGTGTCTGCAATAACAATCTTTTTGGTGCATCGACGCCATGTTTCTCTTCAAATCTCCGATTACTTCACCATTGCAGTCCACTGTCAGCGTAGACTACATACGACTGAGTAATGTTAAGTACACTGAAGGGAAGGTGAGTGAGCAGAGTGCACACTTGGCACTAGCTGATACAATTGGAGAAAACAATCGGCCTAGATAATTATTCCTCAAAGATTAATAGAATAGAATAGAATAGAATAGAATAGAATAGAATAGAAGCTTTATTTATAAAAACTCGGTCAGCCATCATCTATCGGTGCTCTTCCTGGGAGCCGATTCAAAAGCCAAAGTAATTTCTGCGTCATTCCGATCGCTAGAAGCAATCCCAGCTGGCTAATTTTCCACGAAATACTCACACAAACCTGTTCAGAATCGAGGCAATGCTCTGCTCCAATATTGCCTTTCCTGGCCCACTCTTACAAGTGGGGTCTGAATTCCTCCTACTACTCCGATCCCCAGTTCCCTGTCATATTGATAAATACCATAATAAAATTCCTTAAAAACTCATACAGAGCCAATATCACAAGTTGCTAAATTTGAACCTGAGAGTAAACAAGCGCTGGATGAGCGCAAAGACCTCCGTCGAGGCAACAGGGTCCGTAGAGGAATACATCAATGAATAACATAGGGCCGGATGCCAAGCTCAATTTTGCATTTGCTGGACGTTAACTTCACCAATAGTAATTAACCTGGGATTGAGGGTTCCCCACTAGCATGTCCAGCTAGGGATGTGGAAGTCACATTCCCCGCAAATAATTTTTGTCTGATTTCATGTGCTTGAAATATTGGGGTATCGAATAGAGTATACTGATGGAAAACCTGGAATACTGCTTGAGACATTAGGCTCCTTCCCAGCCCCACCTCCCCGTGAGCCTCCATCCAAATCAACATGTTAGCGGCAGAAATGAGACCATGTGTGCCTAGTTTTACCAACTTGCTTGTGATTTTGTGCTATAAGCCCTACACATCAACACTTCATATTTTGTATATGTACAGTATAGCATCCTCATTGACAGAATCCTCTACAAAACACACCTGATTTTACCGACACTCCGTTCTGATCTGTCTCAGCATCATGTGATGAGGATTCAATGCGCTCGGAATAATTTTGTATACTGGTGTTGGGTCACCTCCACCATAATGTATCAATTACCATGAACTTGTACATGTATCACATTCATATCGAATGGTGATGACTGATGAGAATATTGCCCATATGGAACAAATGGCTGGATTCCAGCGAATAAAAAGTTAATGTTCATCATAAACAACATACAATTAATAATACTATCAAATAATTATGTTTATTCCTTGTCGACATCAATATAATACAGACAATATTATGACTGAATCATGGTAACAGATATTCAAGGGCTACACTAAACTGAAGGAGACCCATGATGCGTATTATATTATGTTGTAAAACTTCACTTGCTAATCTCAATTATGTTGCTTATTGTGAAAATAAATGAAGTTATGCAAATAAATTTAGTATGATTGCCCATTGCCCTCAAATTAGAAATATCTTCAGCAGCTAAAGTTAACCAAATCATAACAATATTTAACACCATGGTATTGTTGTAATATCACCCAGGTATTGATCTTTGGTTAAGAATGTAATGCGATACATATATACCTGTTCTTTGTGTTATTCTGTATGCAGTTCATTCTGTATGTATTTTATACATGTACATATACCAGAAGTGGAATTGAAATTTGAATAAAATAATCAAAATATGCTCGGTTTTTACCTCTACTCAGGAAATGAAGTCTTTGTTTGTAGAAGCTAATCATTTTAGACACTCAAGTCCTTACCTGGTCAAGGGAGATAATTTTGAAAAAAAAACAAAAAAAAAAAACAAGTATAGATCCACACTGACGCAGAGCAGAAAGTTTTATGACCTTTGATCATATTTGTGAAGCTTGCTGCAGGACTTCAACTTCCATGAATCTGATATTATCCACACAATCCCATTCTACATGATATTTTTGCCATACCACCGATAAACTAGATCCCTTCATTTATGTCTTCTAGATCCAGGAGCTAATGGGAGCTGCGGGTTTTGTAAAAGTTAGATCCAATTATTCTGAGAGAAGGAATGAAGGCCGGCATGGTTGGTTTAAATTAGAACTGGGCATCCTTGGAAATGTCTGACCGATTGACACATGTATCACTCTGCCGGAGGTCATTACATGTGTAATGTTTATTTCCTGAGGAAGCAGCTGATATGCATTGGGTGAGGGGGGGAGGGGTGTGACCAATCACTGACTGATTTTCACCACCTCTGTCATTCCACACCTTTCTGAAACAGCTGAACCAATCAATAGTCTGTTTTGGTTTTTCCATTTCATCCAGTACATCCATTGTGTAACAGTCCTGTTGCATCTGATATCAGAAGTACTGAATCCATGACCTGCAGGTTGGAATCAATTGTATACACATTCAGTATCAAAACTCACTTCGTTAAAAATGTTGATGGCCTTCATTATATTTCATTATTTCGTCTTACACAACAAGATCAAATCCATTATACCAGTTTGCACCTTTCATATGTGTACTTAATAGAACTGTGACCTGACCATGTTACAAGAATTTGCAAAAGTATGAAATGAGAACTGAGTACTATGAGAACTTAATCCAATCTATGAGTGATCAATAATGCGAATTCTGAAGAACGATGATGGAGGAGGGAGGGAATTTTGGCTTAATGTCACACTCAAGTTTGTTTCACTCATATGGGGACAGTCAGTTTGGTTGGTGGAGGAAGCCGGAGTACCCGGAGAGAACCACCGCTCTTCGGCAAGTAACTGACAAACTTTGACACATGGACCAGGAACGATGATGGATCTTCACCACTGGTTGGATTGTTGGAGTTCATGTTAGTGGCATGACAGTATATCATAATCTAGAACAAGATTGTTTATATCAGTAACTTCTCTATGGAGGCTAGCAATATTTTGACAAACGAAAATTAGATCACAAAAGAGAATACGTATACTGTGTTTGAGGAATATTTCTGTCTCCCCAATGGAAGGCGAAATTTGAATGAATAGTCTGTGTTGTCAGTGTGTCTGATTTCCCCCTTGCAGAGACAAGGAAATTTTCTATGTAATTTATTATTTATTGATATATTTATTGATTTTCTTTTTGTCTAATTGTCTTCTGTTCAAGTCATTTGGCATCGGTAAAACCAGAAATATATATCATGATCTCCTTCTTTCATCTAGTGATAGTGTCTGTTTGGTTCCAGATCACGGGGGCTGAACAAAGCATGTGAAATGTGATCGTATGGCAAATAAATGCCCCGTGGTATGTCCAGGGCTTAAAACTAAAAAAACAAAATTGAGAAAGGTTCCATCCATGCTATCAGTCAAAAATCTCAATAATATATGCCTACATCTGGAATGTAGACATTCCTTTGTTTCAGCAACAATTCAGAATAAGATTGTGCTGATGTCTTCCAGTCAGTGCGTGCATGACATGATGACCTCCCGTGCATTTGATATGCGACAACAACAACTTGGACTATTTGGTTGGCTTCGACATAAGTCATCAGCCGACAAATACTTTACGATATATAGAAATGTAATGACATGAAATGGCAGCAATAAACTTACCAGAAAAACGGGAAAAATCGCATTGTCCATCTCTACAAGCTAGAGAGCCGCCATGTCTCCCGATGGAAGCGGCCAACATTACGTGTAACTCGTGAAGCATGATGGGAATGGAACCCGACTATAGACGCAAGGCCCATTGAAATGCATTGCAATGAGGGTTCCCCATTATTTCGTTTATTTAACTAGATAACATTGGCTCACTGTGCACACAATTAACGACCACTATCTAGTTGCATTATCTGTTCGCATAATGATAGCTTTGTGAATCGACAAACCGACTCTTGATAGCATTGTGTGCTCAGGCGTTAGAAACGGATACAACGATAGTGACTGAGTGACTGTCATCAATTATCGTCGCCATTAAAACATCTATCGAAATCAAGGACCGTAAAGGTAAAATAGTTCTAATTACACAGCTTTTATTTCGTGGCTAAATAAAACGTCTCGGATTGTGTTCGTTGATTTATTTCAAACGACTTACCCGTCAGCAGATGAGATACTGTGGTCTTCGAATGTGACGATCACCATCTGATCGGCACAGTCACCCAGCCGCAAGTGACGACTCAACACTAAGAGAACGCCATATTGAAGACCTGCTGTGTCCTATCGGGGTAACAACAATCGTTATAGGATATTTTCGTGGACCAGCTCCCGTTCAAATGGAATGAATCAGAGCGTGGACTTGTATATGCAAATTCCATAATAACCCAAACTACGCAACACAAGATTATACAAAGCTAGGTTTGGACGATTGCAGCTGTCGTACCAATCCAACATATTACGTACGGTCCTGTCTATCGAGCATCATATTTCGTCTCTTGTGATTTGCAACCATTTCATGATAAATCTCAATTTACCTGGAAATGGGAAACATTCAAGTGATCGATTGACTGACTGGGTGTGATACTCATGATTTCAAATCCGTCATCGAATTTGTAGCCTGAACAGCACTGGCAGTCTAGGACGAGGTATACCGTTCAAGAATATCCACGAACATACCCTGGAACAAGGAGTACATGTTGATTATTGCGCGATTCACTTTCTAAAATTAGACACCGATTAAGATTTCGATTCTTGTGCGATCACTTTGCACAAAACAAGGAATGTAGACAAATTCTAAAAATCGCTGAAGTAAGAAGTGCAGCCAAATTCCATGAAACAGAATGAATACCACGCCTTCCACGATGAATACTTCTGCCTCATCAACAAATGGAAATGATTCTCTAGACTACCTTGAATATAGTGAAACCGTGAGAATAGGACTACTAGTGATTCTTGGAATATGTTCAATGTTGCTGACAGTCCTGAATACCACATGCATTTGCTCTTTTCTGTGGTACTCTCAGGTGAGTACAATCGGCAGATGGGGTATGGTGAATATTTGTATTTCTGGCATTCTGCTTGGGGTAGTGATGTTCCCCTTGTCGATAGTTTCGCTGCCCTTTTCAAATTTAAGAGTTATTAACAATGACACTTTCTGCTTTGTGTCACTTGGAGTTCGCCTCTTCTTATTCCTTGGATATTATGTCTCTTGTCTATTCACCAAAATTCTCATTGAAATAACACTTGTTCACCCTTTCTGGAGCAGAACATTGTATGGATATAAACGAACAATTATCTCAGTCTTGGCATTAACGTTGTTTGTATTCGCGCTATACACTGCTATTCCAACAGCTCTCTTCATATTACAGAGGTCAAGGTCAGATATTATTGAGGATTCCTGTTTGTGCTCTTGGAACTCTTACCCGAAAAACTATCTCTATTCTACAACATATGGCCTGTTATTGCCTCTGGCTATACTGGGACTGTTTTCAATATTGCGAATATTTTGGGTTATCTGCAAGCAGAAAGTATTTTCCGCCAAAAACCAGCATTCATTCAGAATGGTTAGGTCAGGCCAAAATTCATCAACACCCCAGTCTCCCGAGCCTACAGCACAAAAGGCCAAGACCCAAGGAAAACTCTTGAGCAGAATTGTTAGCTTGAGTTGTTTGTCAATTCTTTGGATTCTTTTGCCCGGTTTGTTCGTGATGATTCTTCATTTCCCTGACTGCCTGAAACCACCATGGGACGACTTGACTCTACTGACGCTACTCGGGTTGAACGATGTAATACTTAAAACGAGGAGATTTTCAGAGGAAAATAGAATTCAGGCAATTCGAAAATTATTGTCATTCTGTCGAAACAAATTTTAGAGGTGTCTACTCATCGACTGAAGCAGAAAATAATATTGTTGTGAATTTCCAACGGTGTCATTGTTTTCAACTCGCGAACATTAACCTAGTAAGCATATACTAACCATGGCGATATAACGGGTCAGATCTCCAGCGATTACATTTTCGACATGGTATCAGTTTCGCTCAATTAAATTCCAATTCATGAACTCACCAAAACGAATTATATATACCAGTATTGTTACATCTATTCATTCAGAGAAGTCGAATTTAGTTTAACTTCTAATACTACAATTGAATTATTTGGAAGAAAATAGAGCGGTTTGTGCAAATTTCGAAGAGATGAAGCCTGGAACCATCTGAAATACCGATTGTATATATATTATGAAAAGATAGTGAAACTTGCCATATTGGATTCTGTTTATTCCAGGTATGTGATTACTTATTAAAGAGTGAATTACTTTTCTATCGTATTTTATTTCGATTGTTTGAAATTATGCCTATGAATATATCATTCAGACTTGGCGCATGTCTTCAGAATGAATGAACTTTTGAAAGTCATAATTTTGAAATGAACAGTTTCAAATGAGTCTTGTTCAAAATGTAATTTATTATCACTTGCATGAAACCCGTCATTGGGAGAGGGAGAGAACAAATGTGAGAACAGCAGAATCTGCGAGGCTGACTGGATTTCAGGAACTTAGAAATATTATCCACTTTGCTATTGCTCTAATGCCATATAAATAATTGATGGAGGATGATTGCTGGATTACTGGAACATTTATGATATTTTGAAAAAGGTCCGCATGCATTGCTATCCATTGCTAGCGTCTATCGATAATGAGATATTCATTATTAATTATCGTTGAGTAAACATTTTTTTTTCCAGTTAACTACTCTCATATTATACGCTTTAATTTTTTTAATTTAATTTGTTAACTTGCATATACTAGTAGACTTACACGTTCCGCTTTCCTCGAATTTAGTTTGTGTGCAATATTTAAGTATTTAATTTACAACTGCTTAGTTTTACTCTAACTTTAAATATATCTTTCTGAAAGGCTTTACTGACAGATGGTCAGGACGAAAATATGCAAGACCAGGCGAGATTCCCTCCACGGATATTTACATATATGCATATAGATGTCCAGTTGTGTGAACACATCGACATTGACAACGGGCGTTATTGTATTTTAGACTCCCTGTCCGCTTCTCGCCCGAGAATCCGTCTGATACCATCCTAAGCACCTTCCAATGGTTACCGATATATGTAAAGAACATCACCATGCCCTGCCGGCATCATTGAACAGTGTTGACCGCACCTGTACAATCACAATCAAAATTTGATGCAGCTCGTCAAATACGTCTCGTCCCACCATTTCAGGAAAGAGAAGTTGATAAATATTTTCTGCATTTTGAGAAAATTGGAGTTTACTTCTTCAAAGTGTTTTGATCCGAAAGGCAAGAAACATTTACACTCAATTGACGGTAGAGCATGCATCAAATTATGATAGAGTGAAGGATTTAATCCTCAAAGGCTATGAATTAGTTCCTTAAGCCTATAGACAAAAGTTTCGTAGTTGTGAAAAAAGAAAACTCTCAGACTCATGTAGAATTTGCTCGTTCAAAAGAACAATCATTCGATAGGTGGTGTGCTTCGGTTAAAATTGACAACTTTGAAAATCTCAGACAGCTTATGCTAGTAGAGGAATTTAAAAGGTGTATCCATGGTGATATTAGAACATTTCTTGATGAAAAGAATGTCAACTCTTTAGACGAAGCAGCCAGATTTGCGGATGAATACGCTCTGACACACAAATTATCATTTGTCAATGCTGTTAAGCCAAGTTCATTCCAGTCTAACATCTCAGGTAATAAATCCAGTTCTTTCTCAAGGCCTAAAACTTTTAACCCCAGTCACAAAGGTCAAAGGTCAAACACAAAGTCTCGGTCACCCACTTTTAACACTCAAAACAAGTCTTCCGTTTGCACCTACTGTAAGAGGGACGGCCATTTATTGGCTGATTGTTTTAAATTGAAAAGAAGACAAGATCAAGCCTTTGAAAAGCCTAGTGGTTTCCTCGCTTCCAGATCTATACCCAAGCAGGTTAGTGACGTTCATAATGTATATGACGTTAAGATGGCCAAGGACACTGTTCCTATTAGTTCTATCAAGGATAAGGTTGACAGGTTCTGAAATCCTGATATGGAGATTTTTGAACCATTTATCCACAATGGACTTTCAAGTGATTTTTCTAATGCTACTCCTGTGAAGATCTCCTGCGAGATACGGGCGCGTCCCAGTCTCTTTTGTTGGCAGATATTTTGCCGTTTTCTGATTCTTCATCTGCAGGCAGTAATGTCCTGATTAAAGGGGTAAATTCTGTAAATTATACACCCGTTCCGCTCCATAACATTCATCTGTCTTCCGACTTGATTTCTGGACCTGTTACGGTGGGTATTAAAGGTAGTTTACCGTTTGAGTGTGTTCAATTACTTCTTGGCAATGATCTTGCGGGAGACACGGTCGGGGTTAACCCGATTGTAACTGACAAGCCTTGTTTGGATCAGATTCATGATCCAGTTGAAGATGAAATTCAAAGTTTGTATCCTGCTTGTGCAGTTACTAGAGCCATGAGTAAATTGGATGAGGAGTCTGAAAAGTCTCCTAAAGATGACGTCATCGGTGATGTTTGTTTGGTCGACACCTTTGTGTGTTTAAATGATGAGGCTGATAAGCCACATTTGGATAGCAAATTGGAATGTTCTAATTTCAAAACCACATCTGGTTAATGAACAGCATAGTCACAAGGACATTTCCAAGTTATTTGACAAGGCAGTAGATGAGTGTGATGTAACTCAAGAGCCTGTGTGTTACTTTTGTAAGAATGATGTTCTTATGCGCAAATGGCGACCGCCAGATGTGTCACCTGATGATGAGTGGGCAGTTAAGTATCAGATGGTGGTACCAAAGTCATATCGTTTAGATATCCTCAGACTAGCCCATGAAACACCTCTTTCAGGCCATTTAGGTGTTAACAAAACCTACTACAAAATTCTAAATCATTTCTATTGGCCAAATGTTGAAAGATGTTGTTGAATTTTGTAGGTCATGCCACACATGTCAAATGGTAGGAAAACCAAACCAAACCATACCAAAGGCCCCTCTACAACCAATCCATGCATTTGGGGAAGCCTTTAGTAGTGTGATTATAGATTGTGTCGGTCCATTACCAAAAACAAAGTTAGGCAATCAATACATGTTAACAATCATGTGTGCTTCAACCAGGTTCCCTGATGCCATTCCTTACGGAATGTTAAGACAAAAACTATTGTTAAGGCCTTAGTTAAGTTTTCACACTTGTCGGCCTACCCCAGTCTGTTCAGTCTGACCAGGGATCTAATTTCATGTCAGCAATCTTTCAACAAGTCATGCATGAATTGGGAATAAAGCTGTACAAATCATCTGCATACCACCCAGAAAGCCAAGGCGCATTAGAAAGATTCCATCAAACATTAAAGAACAAGATTAGGGCTTATTGTTTTGATACTGAAAAAGACAGGGATGAAGGCATACATTTGTTATTGTTTGCTGTTAGAGAGTCTGTTCAAGAGTCTTTAGGCTTCAGTCCATTTAAATTAGTCTTTGGTCATACAGTTAGAAGACCCCTTAAACTGCTGAAGGAAAAGTTCCTAGACAGTGATCTTGACTCATGCAGTCTCTTACAATATGTGTCGGACTTTCGCACCAGGTTGACCAAAGCACGTGATTTGGCCATGTCAATTTTAAAGTCAGCTCAAAAAGGTATGAAAATAACCTATGTTAAACATTTCCTTAAACGAAGTTTCAAACCTGGTGAGAAGGTTCTGGCTTTTCTGCCTATTCCTGGTAACCCACTTAAGGCTAGATATTATGGTCCTTATGTCATTGAAAAGAAACTGAGTGACCTTAATTATGTAGTTCAGACTCCTGACAGGCGTAAGAGCAAACAGTTATGCCATGTAAATATGTTAAAGTTATACATCGACAGAGATAGCACTAACAGTACTGTCCATCCTGTAAGTGTAGTTAGTTCTGACCCTGATACCAATGAAACTTGTGAAGAGCCCATGACAGCGGCGAAATTACAGAACTCTGGCATTCTACTTAATTTGGAGTCCAAGTTGTGTCATCTCGAGCCAGCGCGTCAGGAAGAACTCCGAACCTGCTCAGTCAATATGAACATTTGTTTCCCGACATTCCTACTCGGACTGATACAATTTCACATGACGTCGATGTCGGAGATTCTAATCCAGTAAAGCAGCACCCATATCGTTTGAATCCCATGAAACAAAACTACCTGAAAAAAGAGATTCAGTATTTATTGGACAATGACTTCATTGAACCAAGTAATAGTAACTGGAGTTCACCTTGTATCCTCGTTCCAAAGCCAGATGGCAGTTACAGGATGTGTACTGACTACAGAAAGGTGAACACATTGACCAAAACAGACACATTCCCTATTACACGCAATGACGATTGCATTGATAAAGCAGGAAGTGCCAAGTTCGTGTCAAAGTTTGATCTTCTGAAATGATTTTGGCAAGTTCCACTGACAGATCGTGCGAAGGAGATATCAGCATTCGTCACTCCGGAGGGTCTGTTCCAGTACGAAGTTATGCCATTTGGAATAAAAAATTATCCAGCCACGTTCCAGCGTCTCATCAACCATGTTACTTCCGGTTTGGAAGGATGTGAGACTTACATTGATGACGTCATTGTCTACAGCGATACATGGGAAGATCATCTACAGAGAATTCGCGCACTGTTCAATCGCCTGAGTGACGCCAAGCTGACAGTCAACCTTGGAAAAAGTGAATTTGGACATGCACGTGTGACATTCTTGGGTCATGTTGTAGGCCAGGGTGAGGTAAAGCCTGTAGATGCTAAGATCAGTACTATCTCGCTATTTCGAAGACCAACATGTAAGAGACAACTGATGCGTTTCTTGGGTATGGCTGGTTACTACAGGAAATTTTGTTCAAATTTTTCAGATATTACTGAACCTTTAACTCGGCTCTTAAGAAAGAGAGTAACTTTTGTTTGGACCGATGAATGTGAATCAGCTTCTGAAAAACTGAAAGCCATACTCAAGAGCGCACCAGTTCTTTCAGCACCAGATTTCGGTTCACCTTTTAAACTGGCTGCGGATGCTAGTGATGCTGCTGCTGGTGCCGTTTTGTTACAAGAAGGCATAGATGGTGTAGATCACCCAATATGTTATTTTTCACGTAAATTTGACAAACATCAGAGAAATTATTCCACAATTGAGAAAGAATGTTTGGCAATGATATTGGCTTTGCAACATTTTGATGTTTATGTTACTTCTTCATCGTTGCTAATTACTGTGTTCAGTGATCACAATCCACTTGTTTTCATAAGTAAGGTGAAAAACAAAAATCAAAGATTGTTGAGATGGAGTTTGGTGTTACAAGAATACAATATTGAAATCAAACATATTAAGGGTAAGGATCGCTGATTGTTTTTCTCGCATATAATGTACATATGTTTGTCAATATTTTTGCTGTTGTAATATAGATTTGGCTTTGTAATAATGTTTTGAATTGTCTAGAAAGTTCCAAGTTTGAAACTTTCTTCTTTTAAAAGGGGGAGTGTCATGGTATTACAGTATAAAGTTAGACACTGAAGATAGTTCTAGAATTGTAGAACTGAGGTGGACTTGTTAACTTTCTGTTCTGTGGTTATGATCTAGAATTTTCTCGTAATCGTGACCGATTTGTCGTGAGTGAATTGTGTGAGTCATCCGTCTAGTATTTTCTGGAGGATTCTGTGATTGCAAATGGCCTCTTTACGAACAGCCCCGTATGCCCCGAGTTTTTAGTACACAACGCCATCTGTCCATGCATCAAGAGCCCCGGATATTGCCGGCAGTTATACTGGGGCGCCATCTGCACATATAGACTGTCATAGAGTTGTTTACTATGGACGTTTCTGGAATGAGAAAGCACTTGTTTATCTGGGTTAATTATGTCGAACTTTCTCGTAGCTGTTGTACTCGTATCTGGGTTAAATCTTACGTCATTGTTATACCGATGGAAGTGTCTTGATCTGATAGAATAATCTCGAATTCCCGATAAAAGTATAAATTGCTCGAAGTTTAGTGATCGAGGAGGAGATTCGAACGGTTTCTATTGGGTGCATAACTTAACATTACCGTTACCGGAGATTATTGACTGAGATTATACTGACTGCTAGATTATATTCCTGTTGGATTACTCTTGTGTGCTTGACTGCGGTTTTATCTACGTAATTGTACTGACGAAAACTGGACAACAGCTGAACGTTATTGACTGTGGAAATACAGGAGCGCGATTTCTACACGTCACGAACTGTATAGAGATTTGTACGTTGGTACGAACTTCGAGAGATACCCCGGTATAACATTGAACAGTAAGATTTTATTTGACGCTTGTTTGCTATATTGACCTAACTTAATTTGTATATGATTTTAGTATTGCAAATAAATATTTTACTGTTAATACTCGACTACATAAATTCTTTCTGTTGCGTTTTTCGATTATCGTTCAGACGTAACAATTCAAACAAAAACAAGTCAACAACCCAGCAAACCAGAAGTAATCAACACAACACACGAAAAACATGTATATCAATTAAAAGTTATACAACAAACCGATTTCTCTCAAATAACCTAACCTACAGTGTTCTTTTACCAGATTAAAAAGATATTGTAAAGTAGTAAAGTAGCTGCTTGATAGAAAGAATCTCTTACAATTTTAAAATCTATACAGTCGATCAGAATATGTTTCACTGTGAGATCTTCGTGGCATGGAATACACCTTGGGGCTGCAGCTGGTTCATTTTTTTAGGAAATGTTCGTGAGTTAATCGGGTATGACCGATTCTACGTCGCCTGATCATAGCTTGATCGAAACGTTTCTGGCCGCTCAGCTGAGTATATTCTACAGTTTTTTGAAAATCATGAAGTTTGTTATTATCCACAGCATCCCATAAAAATTGAAACAGCTTTCTCATAAAAGCACAGATAGAGGGTCTGAAATCGCCATATGGGATTCCAGCAGGATCAACCTCATTATCTAGGGCTGCCTTAGCCATTTCACCAGATTCAGTATTTCCTTTGATGCCCACGTGGCTACGTCAGTATGTTGATGAAATCTACGGCCAAATAACTATAAAATGTTCAAGATGGTGGGGTGAGTTGCAGTTCCATTCTCAATCGCTTGAAGGCATGACAGTGAATCTGAGAATATGACAAATTTTCCTCCTATAGTAGACCCAATATCTTCTAAACCTCACAATAGAGCTTTGAAAATCGAACTTTTACCTGGAAATCGACAGGTGTTAGTTTCGGAACTAAAGATAGTAGCACACGCTACTATCTCACCATCTTTTGAACCACCTGTATAAATACCCTTATAAAAAAATACCATGGTTTATTACGGAATGAACCATGGTAACCATGGTAATACCATGGTTTTCATGGTAATACCATGGTAATACCATGGTACACATGTACCATGGTTCAATGTACCATGGTTTTTATGGTAATACCATGGTAATACCATGGTACAGATGTACCATGGTTCAATGTACCATGGTTTACTCCGTTCAACTATGGTAATACCATGGTACAGATGTACCACGGTTCAATGTACCATGGTTTTCTCTGTTCAATTATGGTAATACCATGGTACAGATGTATCATGGTTCAATGTACCATGGTTTACTCTGTTCAACTATGGCAATACCATGGTACAGACGTACCATGGTTAACATGCTGCACTAAGGTAATATCATAGTAATTACCATGGTGCACAATACATTGGTTTAACATACCATGGTTAACCACTAAGTAATAGTAATACCATGGTGCATGAAAACCATGGTACAATATACCATAGTTATAACCTTTTTTGTTTCTATTATGCTTACCTTTGTTAACGGAATTCCCTTCAAATAAAATATGCAGTTGTATCTTGTGATGATCTGCATGTCAATTATCAATCAGAATAATGAAATCAATCTGAATATTATGTACATATCCTTTATTAGTACTGCATATGAATACATGTAGATACACTGTATTACAAAACGGCACAATTGAGCTATAATTAATACCTAGCTACAGCATTAATACATTAATATGCGACCATCGCAATATGGCGATCAGTCGGCATCAACATTTACTAGCTTGATCAAATATTTGTTTTCCATCAATAGACATTTACAGGCAATATCACTGACTCTGGATATGTTACGGCCTAGAGTAACAGAAAAGACGGGTTTGGTCAGATCGAGTTTGACATAGTCATCAAAAACTCTCTCAGATCTAATAACCTCGACAACGGACAAAATAAGGAACATTTCTGTGGTACAATCACAAACATCATTACATTCACAAAATGGTTTACATGAGAAACAGGTAGTAATAACACCGAATGACTCATTCTTGAGTTGTACAACAGAATTATCTCTCTTAAACTGATTGGAGTAGGATGCTGTGGTGAACAACTTGCCATCAGCACAGAAGCGTTGGTATGTCTCGCATTTTCTGTTACGGACATCTTCCCCCAAAAATCTCTGCAATTCCAAGGCCTGTGTGACTGATAATGTTTGCTGTATACCACAGCCAAGCATTGTACAACTACCAGTCTTTGTAGCCTTCTTCACCACATGGGTCGTACTATTGAGTCTGTCATACAGCTCTAAGACCTGAGTACAAGCATTTTGAAGGTGACAGTCAGCAAATTTGGACAAATCCCCCTGTGCCAAGAATCTCTTTACAATTTGTAGAGGGACGGCTTGGGTGCGATGAAACATGTTTAGCAATCTTCCATTTGCTCCTTCATAAATGAAGGCAGAAGAGGCCCATAAGGGGCCCCAATTCTCTACAGCTTTACAAAGATGAGTAAGCAAATGCATATTAAAACTACAATGTTCTTTGCCATAAATATTAGGTATCTGGACAACAAATTTCAACAAACAAAATCGGGCACTATCAACATCTTCTGGGGATACACTTTCACCCAGGAGTAAGCGTATGCCATTCACCAGCAACAGCCAATGGTTGTAGATCTCTCTCGGGGCGATGTCTCTCAGTACCACGAGGCCTTCCAGAACCGGCGGACAGTCAAGGACCTTGGACTTCTCTTGATGTCGCTTGATGGACGAATACTTGTTAACCTCCTGTCAATATCTGGTACCTTATGCCCCAAATAAATAGATTCATCATGATAAGAACTATCAAACATCAAGTCTGTAAGTTGTCTAGCAACACCTAACAACACACAATGCATATAATCTGGAGGGAAGCTTCTAATAATATCTAAGTCATCTAACAATAATAATGGACTAGGCCCCTTCACACCAAACTGTGACACACTTGTTGTAACAGCGGTTTCAGCATGCTCTAATGTTGCATCATGGGTACGATCCTGGGCTACTTCTGCAGTTGTCACATAAACATGCTTGTTGTCAACCCTCTGACCAGGGTGTAGACAACAATTACAACCATAATACCCATTGAACTGTTTGAAATTTTGCAACATTGGTCGTGCAATAGTATCACAAATACAAAGAATAGCAGTACATTTGGTACAATGATTTCTACCTTGGTTATCCTCCCAGTTAACACCATCAGATCTGAGAGTATCCATTTCGTCTAAAAATGGTTTACAATATGTGTCAACCCTTGGCTTCTCCGGCCCAAACCACAAAGAATGCAAAATAATAAAATCTGACCTTTTCTCATAATCAATCTCATTGATTGTACAAAACAATGGCCATATTGAAAATTTTGATGACTTGAACACAGGGACGCCATCAGTAAAAACTGACAAAGAAAGGTTGTCTGGATGAGATAAAAACTCACGCAGTGTTGGGTTGTTTCGATAAAACTGTCCATCAGTTAAATCAGACAAAAATGTAGCATCACCCTCACTCACTTTGTGTACATATTTGGAAAGGTTGTGGTTTTCAAAAAAATCTTTGAGTTGATGTGACAGAGGTAATGTCAGAAAATAATTGCCATCATTTAACAATACAGACTTCTCAAATACTAGATTACAGTCACAACATTTATAGCCGGCCTCATCCACAAGGAATGATTGACATATGGGACAGTAAAAATGAAAATCTATTTTCTCATCATTTGCATTAAATAACTTGTCAAAATAATATTTCGTTTTCGGTACACACTCAGAAACAATGACATTAAGTAAATCTAACAAGTCACGCAAGCCAACACCGCTAACTTGGTGTCGAATAACATAGGCCAGTGTCAATGCTAATACCTGCGACCTGGAAACATCAGATCCTTCATATAGGGGTGCTTCATCGGCAACGTGAGCACTGGGTTGGGAATCGGGATAATCCTCGTCAGATAACGGCGCCGCCCTGCTGACAGTTGGTGTCTCTATAATAATATCGTCATCCTGCAATAGAAAACAATAAAAATATTAAAAACTGGCGATTAATTCCTGTTAATTTACAAATTAAGGTAGTATAAAAATGTTGAAAATATTCATAACAAAATATACGGTACTTGTTCTGTGACAACAAATGCAATATTAAAAGCTGTAGGCACTAGTTGATCGGCTCGTTCACATTTCAATTAAATCATTGACTTTTTACCTCATAATGTGGCTGGTCCTGATTTTCTACACCTTGTGAGTCGGGAGGCGGGAGCAAGTCGTGGTTATCGGGACGGTCATTTACAACTGGCTGGGTCTCCCTTTGCTCGGATTCGCGTCTGCGCCGTGTTCTAGTTCTTTGGGGGACAGGAGAACTGGTATCTCGCAAGTATCGTTTGTAACCCCCAAATCCCCGATTTAGTACATCTGACATGGTTGACAATATCCTGAATTCTAAGGTTCACTCTACCTTGGATCAGTATTTATCTCTAGTTTCGCATAAAAGAGTCTGGACATGTTAAAACCTGCATGTTGCCTGCAGAGCCAGGCAGAATTATTATCTGGTATTATTCACACCTAACAGTATCTACACAAAGCCCAACGCCTCAGCTCATCAGCTTATCTTTAAAATCCTGATGATGCTGTGGTCTCCAGGCACTAATGACAAATGCAAACAAGAGGTTAATTTATTCTGGCTCTATTGTTAGATATTGCCACAACCTAAAGACAGTAGATTGATTTATTCACACAACCATTCCGGTATAACTGACTTCTTTGGTAGCCAAAATATTATCAAAGCACTTACAAAAAGAATAACAAAAAGACATATTCATAATTCAAATGCAGGCCAAGTAAAACATTATTTTTTTGTTTTTCTTGCACTAATTTATAATCGATGCCTGTGGGCGAACGCGATACATCTGCATATTTTAGAATTTAAAGGTAAATCGAGTTTCACGCAAAAGTCAAATTTTTTTACAAATACGTTTTTTATGTCTATATGAACTCTAAATTAAGTATATGAGAAAACTGTGATTTTTATGAAATATTGTTACATTTGAAAAAGTTTGGAGGTGAAAAAAGAACAAGACCGTAAATTCCGACAGAGAGTGGACCGCAAATACCCCCCCCCTCTCTTTTTTTTGAACGCCCGTCAAACCCCGGTTTCAATGTTCGATATGCTATCCAGATTTGTTCTTATGATACATGTTTGTACACAAATTGAAGAGATCACGTAAGTAAGGTGCCATGCATGGGATCGAAATGGCGAACAATTTGTACATCAACCACGAATATTCCAAACAACAACGACCGAGACAGACTGTCAATTTTGCTACGACTCCAAACTTGAAAGATCCGGGACCAAACGTCATTAATGTTTTTTTATGTTCTATTCTTATTCATAAACCGTGACATTATTGAATTTTCACTATTTATCTAATAAAGCTTCGTATGAAATTCCCTATTTTATTTTGTGTTTATCTCTCGTTTATCTGCGGTGAGTTTTTCAATGAAATTAATCAGGCTATTGTTGATATACTTCGTTGATTTCCGTTTTTCTCCGAACGGTTATCGATTCCGAATGAGGTCACGTGTGAGATCGGAAACGAGGCTTGTTTTACCAAACAATCATGGCGGCGAAGTGATGTTTTGTCTCGAGTTCTGCGACATGTAATGGGACTAGTTACTTCATGCAATCCTCTGTCGAACGACAGAATGGAACAACAGAATGAATTATTGCTCGTGATAAAGTGGAGTGAGATTCTAGCATTACCTCAGGGTTCCTTACTCGGCAAATTCCTGACACTCGTTGCTCGACTCGAGTCTCCCGTTGAGCAGCACGGACACGGTGAGTCAAAGGTGAAGGCGCCCGAGACGTCTCGCAGCATGAAAGCCCCCATGAAGTCGGGGCTGGCTTCGTTCTTTTCACCTCGTAATTATCACTTGTGAAAAGCTGAAAAGTCCAACCACCTTCATAAAAGACACTGGCTGGACAATTTCGACATCAGATATCTCGATAACCCTTCACGAATACAACTGAAACTCAAACCTTGACCTATTCTACCACCATGGCATGCAAGCTAGCTCTATACGAATTTGTCAACGAGGATAATGCCCTGGAAATATCCGATACTTCTCGCATTATGGGTAGATCCCGGGATGAGCTCAACAACGATTCCTGGGACTTCGAATCCATATGCGAGGTGAAATGGCCACAGCGCAATGGCAGTACCATAGTTGTTCCAGCTAAAGTTTTGAGATTTGGTGGTAAGTACGTATACCGTAATAAATGTAATTCTGAGTGTTAATTATGTTAAATGTATCACTTGATATCTCAATTTGGTTTTCCATATATTTGTAGAATAGCCACCTTCTTTAACGCTAAGCAACAGGAAAATGTAAACAATACTATCATGAATAAGAGGGGGATCACATTAAGCATGTCAATATTAAGTTTTGTGATATTTCTTTATTTCAGACGATCGTCCCGAGCTGAAGTCCATACTGGACAGACTTCTGGATGGAGAGGACATATCCAACATCAGAAAAGCCCTAGGTAGTCTGGGAACAGGACAGAGGGGCAAACGCACAATATCCAGAAGACAGTCCTCCAGATGAGGTAATTCTATAGCAAGTGAAAAATCAGCTTCAAAAAGCTACGTGTAGTATACAGTGTACCGAACTTAGCCGAGGGTTGCATAATTATGGATATATAACTTTTATTCAATGGGTATTTATTTGCCAACACACACCTCAGACAAATTTCGATTGAGGAACTGGATAATGGTCATTATGTCTCATTTTGTCTTTGTAGTGTAAAAAGTTGGGATATGGGCGTAAGCGATTGTTTCTAGCTTGTGTACAATTTATATGCACTGTGTTTTCTATTTCATCAAGTATTCTGTCGCAGTAAATGAGCATTTAAAAAAATTATTGTGAGTTATTTCACAGAATTAAAAAAAAAACACAGAATGCAGATAGGCGTTACTCATGCTGGATTATTAAATCCTCACTGTTTTATTTAATGAATTGCTTTTGTATTATCAGAATGAACGTCCAAGAAAGACAAACAAGAAGAGCAAAATTACAAGTGAGAAGAGGGCTGAAAGGGAAATTTTGTCCATTCTCAAACAAAGAAATGGGGAGAAACAGGTATGTACATAAAACTGCAGTGTCCAATAAACACTTATATATGTGGCAATTATATTTTCATTGGTGAAGCGTTAATGGTTATACCCCATAGTTTAGAAAATGTGGATATATTTTAAGCTTGCCAATGTCTTTTGGATCAGATATATTTATTGTTTACAGATCAATCATGCAATATTATACAATTATACGACCCCAATGAGGTAAATATGTTCTATGTACTAGAGAAAACCAATATTCACTGAGGCCAAAGGCCGATGTGAATATTGGTTTTCTCTGGTACATTAAACATTTACCTCATTGGGATCGTTTCATTATATGAAAGTAAAATAATATTTGACAAGCATGTGGCCAGGATACATGTTCAACACTAAATGCTTGATAGCCTTGAATGAATGAATGACGGACTAGACGCTTGTAATTATAACTTATATTGGGGCATAGTGACGTCAGCTCGGCCTGCAAAGCTACATTGAGGAACCAATGGCGTGTACGATACACTGGTGGTCATATAATTGTAAGTGTTAACCATCTTTCTTACAATATACCCCATATCCATATTTTGAAAAATTGCAGCCATTGTGTACATGTATGCTACTGAAACTCTTTGTTTACATTTTTTTAGTCGGAGAGGGCCCACCACCAGGAAACCAGGTTATTCTGGACCTCAAGGATGAGGTTGCTGATCTACGACGGGTGGTCACTGAGCTTCAGAAAACCAACAGATCACTGGTGGCAACCAATGAGTCACTGATGTCCGCTGTTGCATCACTGACTGGTAAGTGTCAAATATTGTTTCGTCCATTGTAGTGTTACCTTTCAAATATGTTCCCTCTTCTAGTATAGAACCCCAGCACCCCAGAGGTTGTCGTAAGAGGCGACTTACAGGGAACGTCGGGAGATAGCTGAGATTTCATGCTCATGAGAATGCTGAAAATGACAAACTCACTCAAATAATTTTGTCAAAGAAACATGTATATCCTGGTAATTGTTTTAAGATTTTATTATTAATTTAATGAGCCGAACCAGCTTAAATTGAATTTTTTGTTTTGAAGGTCTTCCATCTCTTGTGGAGAAATTGACAGATCTGATTGCGAACCAGAGCCGACGAAGCCCCTCAACCCCACCAATCCGACCAACCCCCATAGTACAGGAGTACCCAACACCGACACCAACATCACCAATACCATCATCACCATCAACATCCTCATCATCACCACCACCGAGGTCACTGGAACCAGTGGATGCCAACATTGTGTCAGTCGGCCCATAATCAACCGAATCAACACAGCCATCACCGGTATATATCTATTGAGTTGCAATAAAATATTGTTGAATATGTCTTCTGCATAAAAAAAATATTGTTGCGCCTTACTGTAAGATCATGATTGTCTGATAAATTCTGTTGAAATGTGCAAATGGATTAATTCAATCTTGGGTCTTAATATCTGTTGTCTTATATTTTTTCAAGTATGCTCATTAAGACATGATCATTTATTTTATCCTTGTATTTCAGTTTATCACCAATACCCTCCTGCACCATATTAAGAAGGTGGACCCACGAAAGATGACAAACGAACTGCTTCATGGACTGTATTCGGAAGAGTACCTCTCATCACATTCTGTGACCGGGGCAAAACGTGCTGGGGGATTGACAAGTAAACCAGCCATGGATGAAAAGCAAGTTGATGAAATTACAAGTAAGTACAGCACTAACTTTGTTATACTGATGTATATTATTATATATATATGGGCTAGTTTCAAATGTTTCCACACAAGGCGAAGTAACTCACAGTACAATACAGTAGATTATCTCCCTTGCCATATCATGATCATGAAAGTGATAGTGTTAGAGTGTAAATCTCTAGTTTTCAACTCTTCCAATTCCAAGGGAGCCTTTTACTCTCAATAACCATACTCATGCCATGGTTTCATTTAAAATATTTGTTTGTGGGCCTTTTGGAATATTTTCTTTGAAAAGAATTGGAGCTAAATAACTCAAAATGAAATGAATTTTAAAGAATTTGGAATATTTCAAAAGAAATAAAAGATTAATCATTTATTTTTTGTGAAATTACAAGCGTCTAGTCCGTCATTCATAATCCAGCCGTCGTCCATTAGAGAATATCCGCGTCCATAATCCAAAGACCTATTCCATATTCCATATAACAGTATTAGCACCAAATTCAAAAAGACAATCATAGTATACATAAACATAGGCTTGTTTCCTGCAAGAGAGAAGCGGTCAACAGTTTTCAATGATGCCGGCAAGACATCATGATGTTCCAAAAATATCAAATCCGTATCGCTGAACAGTATTCTTAATCCATAATATTCGTTGTAAGGTCGTCATCTAAAGAATGATGTATCTCAGTCACGCTTTGATTGTGACTGTTCATATGAGTACCATGGGGATCTTGAAGTACATGGGTTCATACGGCCCCAAGCCCCGGGTTAAGCGGAATTAGACACAAGTTACGAAACGTAGCGCCATAGATCTTGCACGCTACGTTCGTATTTTGCTATCAGCATGCGATATGTATCGCCAAATTTGAGAAACTTTGAGTGGAGGCGCTGGGTGGAATAGCCCTGTTTTATAAGTTTCTGCAACAATGTTTTGTGACGTTGATTAAAATCATCACATCTAACACAGGATCTAGCAAATGCTACTAAGCGAGATATGTATACGCCATATGCAGGTCCCACTGGAATATTACTATCCAGAAAGGGATAGTTTACGATGTCGAAATTGTAATCATCTCTTTTGTCATAAAGTCGACGAGAGAGAATGCCCGCTTCATTTTTATAGAGATAGAGATCTAAATAAGATGTGCCTGTAGGGCTATCTGTAGTTTCCTTCAAATCCAGTGAAGGTGGATATATATCCTTCACTGCGTCATTTATATAGCGATTATCCACAGCGAGAAGATCGTCTATATAGCGTTTGGTGAATTATATGTGTTGTAATTTGAAAGCGCCTGCATATAGTCATATTCATAAGAGAACAGACACAGGTCAGCCAACAGGGGTGCACAATTAGTACCCATTGGAATACCTATATGCTGCTGATATATTGTGTTGCCAAATTTCACATAGATATTTTTAATGAGAAATTCAAGCAACTCTATAAACAAAGAAACATCCCATGAATGATATCTCTTGTATGTAGTCGAGCTAAAGAATGCTTTATGGCTTCCGACATTAATATATCTACGATCAGTTTTCTTGAACACAGATACTATTAATGAACTTATACGGTCAATAAGGTCCTGATGAGGGATTGTAGTATAGAGAGTCGAGAAATCCCATGTGGATACATGTCTGTACGGTATGTGACCTTTAGCATCAAGTTCTTCCGTAAGACATTTTGAGTTTTTCAATATCCACATACATTCAACGCCTACATGGATTCCTGGCTTTATCCTTCTTGCCGACCAAAACTGAAATACAACCTTCACCACTTCCTGCCTCATACACATTAGGTTTCCAAATCCTTATGTCGATTCCGTTTCTTTTTCAGAGGTGATCCAGCAGTACCATCCGAGCAAGACGGCATCTGACATACATTACTTCATGAGAGAGAAACTGAACAACACTGCCAAGAATTTCCTCAGAAAACAGAGAAAGACTCGACAGTGATACAGCTTATAGCATTGGACACACCGGTTCTCGTCAGATCACCGAAGTTTAGCAACGTTAAGCTCGGTCAATATTTGGATGGGTGACCAGGTGCTGGACTGGCTGCGCTGATCAGTGTCCAGGGTAATAGGAACTGTGAGCACACTCGTGTTCTGGCACATGTGGGCACCATCGGTATATGACTGGAACAAGGTTGAGAATGACGTTAAAGCCCACTTCTCTCTCACTTTTCTGTACCTAGTTAACATACACTGAACCAAATTGTCTGTATAGTGCTGTATGCTATGTTTACATGAAGTTTTATTAAACCTTTATAAATCAATTTTCTTTGTTTTCATGCAATTGCATTATTTTCTTGAGCATTCAGTCTCTAACTCGTCTAATGTGAATGCAGAGTTATTCCAGTACAATACCAGACTCAATACCATGGTATGAACCACTGTTTTTGGCCAATTTTACCATGGTGTATGCAGTTTATCACGGTACATGTACCATGTAAAGCCATTGAAACTGTAAAACCATGGTACATGTACTGTGGTGATAGCACTGTACCATGGTAGGGCCATAGTACATGTAGCATGGTAAAACCATCGTTCTATGGAAAAACTATGGCACATGTACCATGGTAAAACCATGGTTCTATGGTAAAATTATGGAACATGTACCGTGGTAAAACCATGTTTCTATGGTTAAACCATGGTACATGTACCACGGTAATACCAAGGATCTATGGTAAAACTATGGTACATGCACCGTGATAAAATCATGATACTATGGTTGAGCCACACATGTAACATGGTAAAACCATGGTTCTATGGTAAAACTATGATACATGTACCATGGTAAAACCATGGTTCTATGGTTAACCTATGGTACATGTACCGTGGTAAAGCTATGGTACATGCACCATGGTAAAACCATGGTACACGTTCTATGGTAAAACCACGGTACACGTACCATAGTAAAACCATGGTGCACGTACCGTGGTAAAACCATGGTACATGAACCGTGGCCAAAAACCCGTGGTTCGAACCACGGTATTGTACCATGGTATTACCATGATATTTTTTTATAAGGGTAGCTTGATGCGATCTGTATGTTCTCTCAATAGACCAAATTCTTGTGTATCCACGAGGTGGCTCGTGTCTGCCTTTTTATATTTCGTCATTGTAATATCTACCTCTGGTCTGGCTAACTGCCATGGTGAAACTGGTAAAATTTAACTAAGCTTAATACCAGCTGCTACAATGTGTGGTTTCATACGAATTCCAGGAGGTGGAATAATGGAGGGTTTCTTTAAATACAAATCCACGTATTGGGGGATAAAAACAGTTATATGCAGGATTTGAGCGATTAGATCGCAATTTTGTGATATATTGCAGTGCTAATCTAATTCTTCGAAGTTCTGAAGGAGATTCATCTGCTTCGACATAACAATTTTCTTTAGGTGATGTTCTGAAAGTCTTGACTAGATGGTGAATAGGATCTAGCTTTGCCAAGTTTGACTTGCTTGTACCGTTGTAAACAATAGAGCCATAGTCAAGCTTAGAATAACAAGTGATCGATATTAATGGAGAAGTGTCTACTGATTTCCTCACTTATATTTGGCAACTACTTTCAACAAATCAAGAGCTTTCGTGCACATAGCTTCCAAGTAATTTATATGCGATAAGAACGTTGATCGATGATCAAACAATATTCCTAATAATTTGACTTCTTTTAATACCTTGATTTCAGTTCCATATAATGCAAGCACTGGATCTTTGTGTTGGAAATACTTTCTACAAAAGTGTATACAATTTGTCTTTGCTCTGGTGAACTTGAAACCATTTTCCAGACACCATTTATGAATTCTATTAAGACAAAGTTGTAATGTTCTCCCAATATTATTTATACTTTTCCCACTACACGATACGTTGAAATAATCTACAAATAGTGAATCATCAACTGATTTATTCAAAACTGCAGCTAAGCTGTTGATCTGGATACTAAACCGAGCAGTGGACACAATACAACCTTGTGAGACACCTTGATCTTGATCGAAATAATCAGACATGGTTGTACCCAATATAACATGAAATTGTCTATCATTCAGACAGTTGGATATAAAAATAGGTAAACGACCTTGTAATGCCATAGTCTTTTAAAATCCCGTGTTTCCAAGTAGTATCATAGCCAGGATAACAACTGTGGTATACCATGGGAATATTACGCTCAGTTCAATCTGATAAGGCTCTACGCATGGCAACAGGCTTAACTATGACAGCTTCTCCTCTAAGTTTCTGAATGTTACCACTGCAGTTCAAGTTTTGAGGCAATTCCAAAAAAATATCTTCCATACACCAGTCTGGCTTGTATTATCAAAAATTAAAAGACAGTGATCGATTGCTTATATCACAGTTTGGTGCGCCGTTTCGTTGCTTGATACATGCCCCCAATACTTTTCTCAAAATTATTACTGTGGTGTAGGACTGTAGTCAGCCAAGTTAATGATCGTATAACCTATGGAACCAGCTTTGCATCTTGCTTTGGTGTTTCATGCGTTTTGTATGTCCAGAACAGTTTGGTATATCGGTGTGTCTGGTTGAAAGCGAGATACCCCTTTTCTTGAGAGTCTATGTTTTGAATGAATCTCCCAGAGTAAATGCAGTAGATGGGTAAGTAGATACATTGGTAGGAAGGGTGCTTATGCTTAGGAAGTAGCACGGGGTCTAAACGCACGACAGTGCATTCCGGGCGTTGCTGCTTTCCGAAGAGAGGAGAGAGGGGAGAGGTCCACCGTCTGCCGGAGGCACCCTGAAAGATTTATTTTATGATTGTTGTGAAGTTTTGAGAATGTAAATATTTATTCAATACTTATGGTCTATTTGAACAATTTGCGACTCACCGAAACCACGATTTAGCGCTAGTTTCCCTACAATCCTGAATGTGCACGAAATTGGAGCTATTTCACTAACAAAAACTGTCGATCTAACCAGACATATTTACTCCAAAATCGAACCTTTGCCTGACCAAGTTTAGTCCTGCTGTTAGCTGAATCAGTACTCTTTTCGAATCCGTTACCATCTTGCCAGCTGAGGAACCAATATTTTGCAAATAATTATTTCTCGATTGATATATAGAAAATACAACTGTACGGTTCGTTGCTGAACCAATGTATTATCCGTTGCATTTACAGTAATTGTCGCTGTGCTTTTCGTTGCACTTAAAACAAATTAATTGTTCGTTATTGTCGCTATTCTGAAAGTAAAACGCAGACGAATCGTCCAAAATCATTCTTCTGTTTCCACTGCGGCTTGAAAGCAAATTAATTTACCAAGATCGTCGAATATAACATGGTAAGACACTCGTCAAATGAACTGAAGTACAGGTTACGAACAGTTGACGCGAAAAATAGGCCAATTCTTCAAACTAAGAACTTTCCCATCACCGGCGACAATGAGTGATTGCCCGGCAAATCTTGCATCCCGGATAATTATTTTATCAAGATAGTGGACATGGTGAACGTACGTATAATTTGCTCCCTGAATAATCTCGGAATTTCTATGGATTGACGCGATATGCCCTCCTGAAAACCGCAAGATATGACTTGGGAATACGGAAATATGACTGGAGGCCGTGTATTGGGCACTACTATCATTCGCCAGGTGTACTCACAACGACAACTGTGGAAACTTGTCAAACCCGTGTGAGTCCATGGAGCTAAGACATATTGTCCAGTGGTCGAACAATGACGGAATATACTTCGCATGGATTAACTACTGTTCCAGCCGTGAGATATACTCCCCGATACCTGGGGAAACGGCTATAAGGGTAACATTATTCTTCTCGTTTAACATTTACCAAGACTTAGCTCTCGGAGGCGGTTGTATCTGATTATTGTATGTGAACTCTGTAAATATTGTGTTTATCTGTGCTGTTGACTCATGAAGCCCACTTGCGTTGTTCTCTCCGTGCGTAATTCTACTAGGATGTAATTACAAGCGTCTGGTCCGTCATTCAAAATTCAGCCGTCGTCCATTAAAGAATATCCGCATCCATAATCCAAAGATCTATCCATATTACATATAACAGCATTAGCACCAAAATCAAAAAGACAGTCATAGCATACAAAAACATAGGCTAGTTTCCCTCAAGAAAGAAGCGGTCAACAGTTTTCAATGATGCCGGAGAAACATTATGATTTTCCACAAATATCAAATCCGTATCGCTGATCAGTATTCTTAATCCATATGATATTCGTTTCCAAGTCGTCATCTTGGAATGATGTATCTCAGTCATGCTTTGATTGTGACCGTTCATTTGAGCACCATGAGGATCTTGAGGTACATGGATTCATACGGCTCCCAGCCCCCAGTTAAGCGGCATTAGATACAAGTTACGAAACGTAACGCCATAGATCTTGCCCGCTACTCTCGTATTTTGCTATCCGCATGCGATATGCATCGCCAACTTCGAGTGGAGGAGCTTGGTGGCATAGCCCTGTTTTATAAATTTCTGCAATAATGTTTTGTGACGTTGATTAAAATCGTCACATTTAACACAGAATCTAGCAGATGCTACTAGGCGAGATATGTATACGCTATATACAGGTCCCAAAGGAATATTACTGTCCAGAATAGGATAGTTTAAGATGTCGAAATTGTAGTCATCACTTTTGTCAAAAAGTCGATGTGCGAGAAGGCTCGCATCATTTTTATAGATATATAGGTCAAATTATGATGTGCCTGTAGTGCTATCTATAGTATCCTTTAAATCCAGTGAAGGTGGATATATCCTTCACTGCGTCATTTATATAGCCATTATTAACAGAGAGAAGATAGTCTATATAACATCTGGTGATTGAGAAGGAACGGGGTTTGAATTGATCGGTTTTTGAAAGCGCCTACATATAGTCAAATTCATAAGGGAACAGATATAGGTCAGCCAACAGTGGTGCACAATTATATCCATTGAAATACCTATATGCTGTTGACATATTGTGTTTCCAAATTTCACATAGATGTTTTTAATGAGAAATTCAAGCAACTCAATAAACAAAGAAACATCCCATGAATGATATCCCCTATATGTAGTAGAGCTAAAGAATGCGTTATGGCTACTAACATTAATATATCTTCTATCAGCTTTCTTGAACACATATACTATTAATGAACTTAAACGGTCAATAAGGTCCCGATGACGGATTGTAGGATGTGGACACGATGCTACGGAATGTGACCTTAAGCATCAAGTTCTTCCGTAAGACATTTTGAGTTTTTCAATATCCACATACATTCAACGCCAGGAAGAAGGTCAACAAAAAGCGCCGAAAACGCAAGGTGTTTTTTTTTTCTTTAAAAAAAATCAAAACTTGAGCCAGTGTAGGGGGCAGATACTGGCGAAGATACAGGGTGTAAATATTTTGACGCCTTTCTAGAAGCAAGGTCGAGTTCCAATAGGTCGCACTCTAGCACTAGCCTATTGACTAGTCCCATCTTCTCGCTCCCGGCCCAGTGAACGATTTGGACATTGACCGAGTCGCCCAGCGACTGAAATCAATTCTCATTCGGGATTTACAAGCATTTGTAAAGTCTGAAATTCGATGAGTCAACGACGAATTAGCAGTTGAAAAGTGAAACGTAACACTGAAAAATGAAACAGTTGAACTCAAACTGAGAGCAGACAACCAGGAACATTACAGCCGACGCAATTCACTACGAATACATGTAAGTGATGTGGTGGAAAATGCAGACGAATCTACGGACGACGTTGTCCTAAATATTGCTCACAACGCGATGAAAATCTCTCTATCTATGGAGGATATCGACCGAACCCATCGTGTCCCATTACGAAATCCAAAGCTGGATCGAAACGCCAGATCACTGTCAAGTTTACGAATTACAACGCAAGGCGACGTTTCTACAAGAACCGAAAACTACTGAGAACCTGCGGTACGAACGATCCGAAAGATCATTGTCTACATCAACGACGACCTGACCCTTTATCGGAGTAAACTTGTTTACTGTGTTTGAGGCACGACCTCTTAGAAAAAATAAAAAAATCCTGGGTCTTGGACATCAGATGGAAATGTTTTTGTCAAAGCCTAATCTGACAATAGTATCCAGATCAAGCCTCAGATTGTAATTCTGATCGTGATATACTTGTACTTTGCATTGCTTCTCCACATACACCTTTAAGTGTAAGCGAAAACAACACAGATAAGGACACCCACCGGGCACCAGGAACACAACTAGTGCCCTTATATATGTGATATGTATATTCGGTTACTTCAGATTTCGTCTATGATAGTTATTAGTATTCATCTCTCGTGTGATGTTGAACAGAACTCAGGTCCCAACTGCAATGACGTATCCGTGGTTCACATTAATGTATAGGGTTGACGTCATAAAGTTGACATCATCCAGGCTGAACTCGCGCTCACTATGATATAATAGCGGTTACCGAAAGTAAATTAGACAAAACTATCTCGAACGAAAAAATTGAACTCCCAGTATATCAGTTTCCATCCGTACGGGAAGTTCGTACAAACGACGACAGAGGCGGCGGGATAGTTTACGTAAAGGAAACTTTGATATGTAAACCCCGTGATGATTGTGATATCCCTTCTTTGGAAGCCAAATAGCTGACTATATAATGTAAGAACCAAAATGTCCCAATTAGTATATTTCATACGCCCGTCTCCTCGCGAGCCTTCTTCTGGAATTTCATAGACAAGTTTATATCCAACGCTAGGAACGATCCGATCAATGAATACATACTTCTTGAAGATTTTAACGCTGATTGTCTTCTCGGATTTCATGTGAAAATTAAATATTTAGAAACTTACCATGATACCAAACAAATAAATGGAACTCACTTGTATCATCTCGACAACTAAAACATTCATCGACCTAATACTCGTGTCTTGTTCAGACTATGTAGGCACCTTTGGGGGTAATTCCATCGTTCTGTAGTGACCACCATGGCGTGTTCGTGACTCTTAAAATTGGTGCGCCAAAACTCAATAAATACAAAAGAACTATTTGGGATTGTGACAGGATTGAATTGGCAGGTATAAAAATGGTTTGCAGAGACTAACTGTGACATCAGTTCTAATAAGGAGACTATAGAAATAGTGGCGGACAATTTCTCCAATCACATCATCGAAACTATGAAGAAATATATACCCAACAAAATAGTGACAATCGACCAAACGACTGTTCGTTTTGGATGACAGGCGCGCTACGCAGGCAAATGCGATCACGTGACCGAGTCCACCATAAAGCGAAAAGAACGAAAATACAGAAAAAATAAAACGACAATTTTGGCATGATCCACGGGGGAAAGAAGGCATACAACGAAAAATTTGACGAAAAATTACAAGCAGTCCCTATGGTTCCAAAACTTGGTGGAAATTATTGAAAACATATATCGTAGAAAATGGAAAGTCTAATGTCCTGCCGGCCTCAATTAAATACAATAATTAGATATCCACCATGAAGAAATAGCTAACGCCTTCTACGATTACTTCGTTGCACAATAAACAATTATAGACGAGCGGCGATTGGCGAAAAACGCCTTATTTTAGGAGTAAAATGCACCCCACGTACACAGAGGCAAACTATATATCATTTGAAAGCTTGGACTCTCCTCTTTCAGATGAGGTAGGATGTGGTGGTGAAAAGTATTGCCGTATGCTGAAAAAATTAGGAAATACAAGAACAATTGGATTGCATCTTTCTACTTTTAAAATGGGAGTATAAAGTATAAAATGACTATATGTTCACTCGTACCAGGCATATGGCAAAATGGTTGGTGTCAATTGATTGCGCAGGTGTTCTTCAATTGTCTAATGTCAAAAAGTATTATGACGTCATTGATCTGTGACGTCACAGAAGGGCCATCTCCAAAATACAACTAAATTGCGTCAAACGCACTGAAAAGTATGTCAAAAGTTTTTTCTGGGTGAAATACTTCGTTGTTAAATAGCCAAAAATGGTTCTTACGTCGAATTTAGTCATCGGTCAAATACTTCGGCAAAGATTTGGTGGGATTACCTTTTAAATCCTCAATATAACGAGCGTCATTCACCATAGGATATTAGGTAAAAATCACTGACTACTGCATTAGAGGACGGGTTTCGCGGATGTCCGCCACCAAAAATAATCTAGTTCAGTGATTAAGACATTCAGAGTCATTTGACGTCGTAGCTGTATATTGTTTTGTCAAACGTGCAAATTAGTGTAAAATTGTAATGGGGGATCGTTTCAAAATATCCACGAAACATACGGGAAGACGCAGAGTGGCACAAAGGTACAAAATTGGTGAAAGAGTGCTGCGATCATCACTTTTTACATCAGTTATTTATCTAATTTTGTGACAGCATTAAATAGATCACTGCAATACAAAATACAATGTCTATAAACATACCCACTCTCCTGGTATGCCCCGATCTCACAACAGCCTGAGTATAGGAGTTTTATTATATCACTATAAGTACTCATGTACCTCACAGCAGTTGTTTCAGATATGTTTGGGAACATAAATTATGTATATCCCTGGAATATCTTTCATCAGGGGCCAAGCCTATAATTCATAAGTACAATAGGACAGCCCCGAGATAGAACCCTTCAATAGAATAATAATACTTATTTATTTCAGACACTTGATCTATAAAATGAACAAATTAATAATAAGATTGCAGCCAAAAAACAAATTAATAGCGCGTTACATAGATTTGGCGAGACCATGCAATTGTAGTGCTACTTACACGCGAAGTCTGAAACGCGAAGTCTGAGACAAATCGGAAAGCCGCAAAGTTGTAAGTAAGAAGTTCTCTGTCGACATAAGTCTGTTCCGTAGAGAATTAAATTGGCGTCGAATAACCTCATTAAAGCTGGGTACAGAGTTAATCCCAAATATGTACGTAGCACTACAATTGCGTGGGGAGTGCATTATAACCAGCGAAATACGTTGTTGTATGTGACATGCAGTTTTTTCAGTTATATGACGAGTACGAAGACCACAGATGGCTGCAATAGATACTGGTACAGTACGACGAGAAAATTTGCTTCTTCTCATCTTGAGACACAAATGTTGCCACGAATGCATACTGTTCTAGTTTGCACAGACATATCATAACTGCCAGTGAGTTCGCTGAAGATAAAATGATCAAGATATTTGGCGTTGTCAACGTAATTCAGCTGTGACAGAGTTTAACAGAGTGTGCTCTCATGTCATTGAACTTTATTTGACGAAACACATTCATAAGCATTTCTTAATGATGAAGGCAATATTATTGTCAAAATATCATATATCAAGTGGATTCTAAAGGCCCTTAGCAGAGGGACTAATACAGCATAAGTGCTCAGCGTGGCTGAAGAAAACTCCGGCTACATTACATCCTAAATTGGACAGAGATATTTTTATGTCGAGTTCATGTATGTAGACATTAAAGAACAGAGGAGACCGAATTCCTCCTTGGCGAACTCCATTTTCAGCAAGGAACCCTCCGAGAACGCATACCCACATCCTGGCGGTTATGATTTACGTCATCACCCACGTGACGCCAGGTCAAGGTTAGGCACTGGTTAATACTTTAACATTGGCTTACTGAAAAACTCGGAAAATAATTAGCATTGTGGTTTTCAAAATACAAAATTTCCGAACAATTTTGAAGATGTTAGTGTCTCGGAGTTAAAAAGACATTTGCAAACACAAATCATCGTATGTACATGTCCGTGCATAAAATAATACAGCATTCCAATGTTAAGAAATGGTTCGCTGCCTAACCTCGGCGTGACGCCACATGGATCATAAAGTCGTGTCTCGCCTTTTGTCGTTAGAGACTCTCATCCCAGGACTGTCCTATTAATATTTATGATATATAATCTCCAATATTATTATCTCTCTTATTCTGTTTCGTACATGGTGTCAGGGCAGAATTATCGCTCCTACAGATATTTCTGCAGTAGGTATTGCGACATACCAATCTCAGAGATTTATCTGCTTTGACACATTTCATGTGTACGCTGTTTACCAGTGCTAGTTCTTATAATGTCTTCCGTGGTTTTCAAGGTACATAAGGCCCAAGTTCTGTACATAATTATTACTGTTTTATTATCGGAGGTGTCGGGACCAAATTTTCGCTGATGAGCTTTTGTAGGTATTGAAAAATACTAGTCTCAATTCGATTTTATCGGATTTACACATTTCATGTGTTTTCTTAAACAGCGCTGATTCTTATAGTGGAGCCAAGTCGTCATTATTGTTGGCTGTCTTCTGTACTGGATGTCCGTCGTTAACAGGGGCTAGGAATTCGTATAGGCACGGCTGATGAAAAGTATTCTTACTACTTTAACACTACTATGGATCTCAGCGGTATTATTCTGATGTATGCCTCGCATCATGCCAGAATCGTTATACGAAAGACATACAAACAAGATCATGTGAGCATATGTACTTCTCTGCCTGGAAGTTAATAAAGCTACCGGGCCTGATGGCATTAGTAACCGCATATTGAAATCTTTTGCCGCCGAATTGTCCGGTTATTATTATTAACCCCTGCAGCTATATACCTATTGCGATTACATCTGCTATGTTCAAACTGTTTGAAAGAGCACTTAATAAACATATACATAATTTCCTTCTCAACCACAATGTTATGACTCTTCTTCAGTCGAGTTTCGTCTCTGGCGATTGTACTGTATACCAGGCCAGCTTGTTGATATTTATGGTTTTATCTGTAAAGGATTTGATAATCACAATGATGATCGTTCCATTTTCCTTGACATAAGCAGAGCCTCCGACAGAGTATGGCATAAGAGCCTCTTACACAAATTAAACGCTGTTGGAATTAGAGGCAAGCTACTTGACGGGTTAAAAAACATTATCTTTGCGATCGAAAGCAATTTGTTGCTCTTGCTGGCACTAGATCGTCAACGGTTCCTCCTGGGGTTCCTCAAGGTTTTGTATTGGGTCCGCTCCTGTTTTTTTTTATTCACATAAATGACATTGTTTTAGACATCCGTTCAAATATCCGGTTATTCGCAGATGATACGTCCATGTACATTGTTGTCGAGGACCCTTCCTATATCAGTAGAAATTCGTTACTCTGATCTGGATAAAATATATAAAACTGGGCTGTAAAATGGTTAGTCAAATTTAGTCAAAATAAAAATCGTTCTAAAATACACACATCTCACTTGTTCTATGATCAATTGCTTGAGAAGTCTAAAATCTCGACTCTAGAAAATCATTAGAAACGTTATACTCTTCATTTATACTCATTATATTTGACTATGCAGGCGTTGTATGGAGCAGTTGCACAGAGGAGACATCGACTCTATTTATAGAGAACTTACTGTTGGACGCTCGTCGAACCATATGTGCATCTGTCCGCTGGACTAGTCACAACTCTGTTGCTAAAGAAACCAGATATATTCTGCTGAGGGAACGAAGAAACTGTCATAAGCTTCTGGTAATTTATAGAATGGTAAATATTGTGTGTCCTTCGTTCCTCTCAGCTCTCGTCCCGCGGAGAGTCTCACATAGGTGCGAACACACAATGCGTTTACTTTGGATCTACCTATCCCCTTTTGTAGAACCCAGCTTTATTCAAGCTCCTTTATCCCCCCCCCCCCACGTCTAGAATGTGGAATGTCCTCAGCGGATAAACCAGAGACGCACCAGAGACGAGTTATACTTCTTTTAAATGAACGATTGAGTCGAGACGATAACAAATGTCCAAAATATTTCTATTCCGCGTCCAGAAACGGACAAGTACTACACGCCAAACTCCGACGACCATAAATTTAATAACTTCCTAGACTATTCGCCTCCGTACTGCTGCGGCTTTCATTATGAAGACTCGAACCATTTTCTTTTTCATTGTCCATTACATGTCGTCTGGCGACGAACTATGCTGGACCATAGTCACTGAACAAATTGAATCCCCTACATGCAGTATCCTATCATTCGGCAGTTCGAAGCAAATGAAGCTAATTTTTATAGTATAACAATACTTTATCTATTCACATCGGTTTGCTACCCAACAACCTATTGCTTCTGATCAAATATTTCGGAATGTTTGCCATTTAGCATTCATTATTAATTAGCGTCATGCTTTAATCATACGCGTGTAACATGTTATTGCTAGACGCACGGCAACTTTTATCGTGTAAGGATGTCCGCTGGTGTAATTAACTTTTTGAATAATGTGTGTTGTTGCATTCATAATTGTGCAATATGAGAAAAAAAAACAAAGGAAAAAATATAGGTTGGTGTGCATTGTTTAGCTGTAGGCAACGTTAAGTGGACTGACCCATGCTCAATTTGATAACCCAGAAAACATAGGGAATAGCCCTAGTTTAGAAGCATGTTCATGAAAAATGTATATATTAGTATTCTTGGCATGTACTTTAGATAGGTTAACCAGAAGACTATACTGTGAAGTCATGTGGCTCTGTCAGTATGTCGGCACCTCTTCCGACTTACCTTATATGTGTTGTAATTTAATTTTTTCTTATATTCTAACTGTCTTCAGATAATCACAATGTCTATCAAAATTTATCAAAATGGATGGAAATTCTCGGCTAGAAGGCTTTTAACGCTACCTGGCCTGGGGGCCAAAATGCCCCCCCCCCCATCAAACTTTCTGTGCTATCTCCGGAAGGCCAACAAATAGAGAGTTGAAACTCGGTGACTTTATAGTTTATCATATTAGGGTTATTTTGAGCCTATTTGCATAACCCCCCGAGCAGGGGATCATGAGTAAATTCAAGATAGCGGCCACGTGGTGTACCAGAAATGTGATGATTTCGTATTATTTCTTCAAAATTTCTGCTTTTCCGCGACGAAAAGTAGGCAAACCTATTTTATTTTACAGAACATTAATATTTACTAATTTATCATGCAGATTTTGCAGAGAAATTGACAAAAAATCGGAAAATCTGACAGAAAAATCGACCAAAAACGCCGTTTTCGAAAATGACGTCACTGGGATTTTCTTCCATTGTCTGGTAGAGCCTGACACAAAAACATAGCGTGGTAAGTTTCAGCTACCTAGCTCAAGGGGTAAGGCAAATAATTAGGGCGGGCCAAATGCCCCCTCCCCCAAGGCCTGTACAGGTCCCAAATAGCCCATGCCAGATAGAATTAAAGGAAATCCCTAACTCTTAACCTAGGAAAGGGAGATAACCCAATAGGAAAAACAGGAAAAATGACCGCCAAAGCCAAAAACCATCAGCGGCCATCCTCAAATACAATAAAGTCTTACTTTTTCGACTTTTGGCAGTCAAATTTTCTTAGTCAATATTTTATTAATTGATTATTATTGTTATATTATTATTATATTCTCAGTACTATCAATTGTAGTATTTCAGTCCCGCCATCTTATCATATGTATGATATAAACACGGCTTCGGAAGCGACGTTTATATAGAGGCCAGCCCAAACTGTTCGCCTAACCTTGACTCAATACAGTATTGTTTAAACAAATGCAACAGACAATTCCCATCCAAGTGCTATAAATAATACTATTGCTCTAGAATTTTACAGTCCCCTGAGAAAGACATGGACGGACTATGCTGATGTTGACAACTTGACGCATCTTTAATTGTAATTATACTAATTATTGGTTGCAAGTTTATGTAGGAAATCCACAGGGAAATAGTAAAATTTATGTATTTCAGGTGTTTTGAGAGAAATTAATTGATGAAAAGTTTTGGCTGTAAACTCGTCAATGTTTTTAAAGAGATGCGTATAGATTCCATATATGGGTTTCTCATTAAACGTTCATTGGACAGCGATCCTTGATGTACGTAACTGTGATGGTTGACCCTAACCTGTGTATGACGGACATCCTCAAACTGGGTGACTCTTACTAAACGGAACAATTATTCCAGTGGAAGAAAAAAAAATTCATACGCAATCTCTTTGAAGATCCGGGAAGAAACCATACGGAGGTGCCTCTCAAGTCAAAACTTGATAACTCAAAGAAAGTGATTTTCTTTTGAAAATGACAACTGGTTCTGACTACATGCTGCTATGGTGTTCAGCGTGTCACTATGCTCTTCGTGTATGTTGAAGGGGTCACAATAACATCTTAACAGCTCGAGTAGGATTTCAAGCTAACTATCGCAAAAATGAAGTAGTTTGAACTTCCAAATTCGGCTGCATCCACTTTCGGAAGTTCAAATCACCTTGAATGGTAGGTCAGAGTTCTGTTTTGATAGATAACTTTGCGGAAGCTTAAGCTACCAGACTACTAGCTGGTATTTTGGAACTACCAAAAACGGATCTTCCTGTACATTGAAATTCCTTCTTTTCACAATATCTAGGAAATACACGGGGAAAGTTGCAACAATTGTGTATTTTAGGAGATTTGAAAAAATAAATCTGACAATTTTTGGCTGTTAACTTAACAATGTTTTTAGAGATGCGCATAGATTCCATATATGGGTTTCTCATTTAAGGTTCATTGGACAGCGATACTTGATGTACCTAACTGTGATGGTTGACCCTAGTCTGTATATGACGAACATCGCCAAACTGGGTCACTCTAACTAAACGGGACAATTATTCCAGTGGAAAAAAATAGAAATAATAAATCAGCCGACATGCAACACGAATCGAACCTACGATCCATCTAGTTCGTTGAATTACTCTTGCCATCTGAGCGGTCTATATGACGGTACATCGCTAACGTATTTCATTCAGAAGTTTTGTAATTCGCAAAAGTGTTTTGAAAACCCATTTATGGTTGGTGCAATGTTAAATTATTGAAATCCCACAAAAGTATTTCAAATCACCGGATATGGACTTTGGGGCTACAAATTAAGAAATTTGTGATACCAAGTTTGGATTTTGAAACTCCTATGATGTGGAGTAGCTTTGTTTGGATGATCCATCTAATTCGGGAGATTGGTAAAACTGCTTCAACGAACGATTGAAATTTGGCTCTATCAGAGCGGAGACAAATTGGGTGGTCACGTGAGTACGTATTTCGCCCCACGTTGTAACCTCTTTATTTTTATCACTAAGAAAGTGTTCAATCTCTCTATGGAGTGACCCGAGGGAGGTCCATGCTGCTATTTGAGCCGCACTCCCCCCCTCTGGCGCCTTGTAAGGCCTGAAGTGCCGCGGTGCAATCATCCAGTCACTCTCACCTCACTCGGAGACAATCCAACACACTTTGAATAGAAGAAATGTGGTCCTTTATCTGTTCTCTCTGCAATTGACGATTGTCCTTGGCCTGAATATCAGTCCGCAGATTGTCCACATGTTTCGTGATGCCTTGAGCAAAGGTCTGGAGCTCCTGCACTTTCACTGGCTCAGCCGTTTTATGCACTCTCAGTGTCCTCGGTCGATCCTTTGAAGCTGTCGTCTAATGATGTTGCAGTTGTATCCAAAAAATTTCTTTATCCTGAAGCATCGCATGATAATGTAGAAGTTTCCGTCTTCAAGACGACAAGGGCTTGTGCGCGATCTGAGATATTATAACGCAATGTCGGCTGTTGACTCGGGTGATGGTGTCTACATTACAACGCATATTAGGGAAGTGGGAAGAGGTGCCGACATACTGACAGAGCCACATGACTTTTCCTAGTATAGTCTTCTGGTTAAACTATTCTAAAGCACATGCCAAGAATCTAACGATTCGTGATATGTGTTGTATCTCAGGTACGCTTTTATTGTACCTGTTCATGTGGCAACTTGGATGACATGACCACACGGCCCCTAGCACCGGCATAAGCGGTATTAGATACAAATCTAGAGAACTATGATGGGAATGCTCTGACAACTCGTATATTGGTAATTGGTGAGCTACATAACCCAGATAAATAGATTCCAGTTTCGGCTGCGAGATTTTACGATAGCCTCTGTAAATGAGACAGGATACAACAACGACGGAGCCCATGTCTGTTGAATATTAAGCCGATTTATTGTATATTCATTCCACCTAACTTAGGAATGATCGGCGGCATTCGGCAGGCAGAGCCACACAGCTTCATTAACATTGGTCCATTTGTAAATGTCTTTCAAAACTGGTACATCTATCATCGAGGCATGATGGTGAATTCGTCTGCCTGTACACATTGACCATTCCTATATATACAATTCCAGTGTATTACAGGGTCAAGCTGACTCGTTAAACTCTCAGCACAGTTGTGACTTCCCGCTCAGCTATCTGTCTCATTATCTAAACATGCACATCATATTCGGGATTACAAAGTACAATTCAGTGAAGTTGCATAACCATTCTCTATATTATCCCATATAAATTGAAGTTATATAACTGTTTATGTTTTAAAAAAACCTGACCTAAAAGGTCATGAAACGGAATCTCCGGGATAGCTTTATCAAAACAAACAGACCTTAAAATAATATACTAAGTTTGCATGCACACAAATTATATAACATTGGTGACTGAAAAGTCGAACCTCACGTAACTGTATGGTGGCTAAGAAATTCCATATTTCACAAGACGTAAAACGACCAGTGGTATCACCAAGAGTTCTACCATTAACCAACCTTAATTGCGTCCTTATACATGTCTAACAGTAATCTACCACTGTGGTCACATGATTTCGTATCCAAACTGTTCCGAGGGAGAGGAATGTCCGAACAATAGACCTCGTCTGAGACAGGCGCATGTCCCGTTCCATCAAAATTTACAAAGTCGGGTGAAAGTCTGTCAGTTACTTACCGAAGGGCGGTGGTTCACTCCGGGTACTCCGGCTTCCTCCACCAACCTAACTGACTGTCACCATATGAGTGAAACAAACTTGAGTGTGACAGTGTTAAATGCCGTCATTTTCATCTGACGACGATACAGCTCACCAATCCAGTGTACGAGTTGTCACAGCGAAACAGCTCACCAATTACCAATATACGAGTTGTCAGAGCATTTCCATCATAGCTCTCTAGATTTGTATCTAATACCGCTTATGCCGGTGCTAGGGGCCGTGTGGCCATATCATCCAAGTTGCCACATGAACAAGTACAACAAAAGCGTACCTGAGATACAACACATATCACGAATCGTTAGATTCTTAGTATGTGCTTTAGAATAGGTTAACCTGTGAAGTCATGTGGCTCTGTCAGTATGTCGGCACCTCTTCCCACTTCCCTTATATGTGTTGTAATTAAGCCAATTCCCTCCCTACAAAGTCGGGTGCAGTATTCGTACGAGCATTAAAGTCCCCCATAAGCATTACATTTCCTGACTGACTGTACTGAGAAATATCATCAGAGATGAGCCTATGCATAATGTCAGGGTTTGAAACATTACCTAAAGTGTTGGGTGGTGAAATGTAAATAACACCAATGAATAGATCCTTATCGAGATTAAAAGATGATTTACACAGTTTGATCCGTAAGCCGTAGGAGCCGTAACTTTTGCCACCCCGCAGACCAAAGCACTTTGAACAAACACACATAATCTTCCAGAATAATGCCACGCACGCGGGTGTTTTTTTTTCCTATAATTAGGTTGCAGGCTTTCAAAACCGACGATATTAACATTTTCGTCTTTTGACCTTTCTAACCAAGTTTCAACAAAACACATAATATGTACATTGTGGCACAAAACGAACAAATGAAGGATCTTGAAACTTTTCATCATTAATACCATGAATGGTCCAGAAGTCCAGCTTAAGTCTCTGGTGAATCGGAGGCATCAGATACAACTAATATTAACGGGGATAGTAGTGGGGAAACTTAACACTGGGGAACAACTGGCAAGGAACATGTTGGCATGTTACTCTGAACATTTTAGCCAAGTGTAGGGCATATTAGAATATGGCCACGCATTAAAATTGTTACTAGGCCAAGGCCAAGGCACAGAGTGTGGGGGCGAGATCGTAGGTTCGGGGGAAACTGCTCCACTGTCCTTGCTACTGGAGGCTGGCCGGCTATTTAAGGGTCGGATACGGAAGACTTGACAATGTTCTGTGTAGTTGGTTCTAGAGGTTGAATATCAGACTAGCACCAATAGCATACCTCAAATGTAGAATCAACCTAGGGATGCCCTTCCTGTCGTTGAGGTGCATGTTGTCAAAGTAAAGCTCACCTTGAATCTGTGTGTTACATTTAGTAACAATGTCATTGTCAACAAAACAGATGCCTTTCGCAGACGAGATACGACGAATAATGGTGTTGGCTCTCACAGCTCTGGAGTTCTGAAGATGTCGGCGTGGCAAAATTCTGGACACATAGATTTCATTACCTTGAAACGTATGTTTAGCTATGTCGAGGAGTTTGTTGGCATTATAATTGTGGTGGATTTTCGCCAATCGATAACTGTGATCACACAACGGGAATAATTTGGCAGTTGACTGTCGTGACCAACGGCGATGACAGCAGGCCTGGAAGTGAAGATGTGGCAGCTTGCCTGAGCCGAGTTTGGTGTGGTGGAACGTTGAGTAATGATGAAGGTACTGATGAATTATCCACCCCTGCCTGGTCATGCTCACTACCGGTGTTTTCCATATTAGTTTCTGTGGTTGACGGCACGGGTGCTGGGGTGGAGATTTTACCAATGGCATCAACACATGTTTGCTTAACCACGTTCATTTCAGTGCGGAGGCGAGTCACCATCTCACTCATTTCCTCTGCTATCTGGGTCTGGTGGTGGTCCACTCTGATTTGAGCCTCGTTGCTTAATTTCTCCAGTTTAATGTCCATGACGTTGTATTTCACATGACTGGCATCCAGCTGCTGTGATATGTGTCTCAATTTACTGTTCAATTCTCTTGCATAGCGCTGAATTGTTCTTTGAGATTCGTTAATTCTGGCGACTCACCCAGCTGTGACTTTGAAGTAAAATCAGTCGAAATCAGGCTACTCAGCTGTTCAACTGATCTACCGCGGGTATTCAGTGAGATGTTAACCTCAGTTAATTTTGCGTCAAGAGTGACAGACATCGATTCAGCTTTTTGTAGCAAGCCATTCCGTTGTTTGAGACTAACTCGAGATGGAGTTTCACAAGAACTACCGACAGAGAGTTTCGTTTTCTCATTGCCAGACCTGCCCTCCACTGAATTAGGTTCGCATGTCGGTGGTTCGTCACACGACCGGAATGTAGGGATAGGATTCTTTTGAAGTTTAGCAATCCATTTTTGGCAAGATCATTAACTGTACATCGCGGGGAATCGAAATGAAGGTCGACGAAATCTGTAGATCTGTTGACCCCTTAAATGACCACACTGCCGGTGCGGTAGAAGTTAATTGTCACTTTTTGTTTTACTTTTGCTGAGTCAGGATACAAACCTGCATAACCCCTCGAGCAGAGGATGATGGGTAAATTCAAGATGGCGATCATATGAGGTACCAGAAATGATGTATTCGTCATTAATGAAAGATGTTTAGAATGATGTCAGACGGATTCTCGGGTGGGAGGTGGGCGGAGAGTCAAAACGATATTTAACTCCCGTTGTGTATGCCGACGTGTCCATATAACTGTACATTTATATGCATATACTTAAATATCCGTGGACGGAACGTCTCCAGGTCAGGACATACTTTCGTTCCCCCTATCTGCCAGTAAAGATAGACGTTCTACTCAATTATTGCACACAGACTCAATTCAAGGAAAGCGGAACTTGAAAGATTATTAGCATACAAATGTTAACAAATTATGGTTGAAAACTTAAGCATGTAATATCAGAATAGTTATATGGAAATAATGTTTACACAACATGATAATTGATTCTGAATATCTCATTATTAGACAATAGCGATCGATAGCAATGCATGTTGATCTTTTTCAAAACATCACAAATGTTTCAGTAATCCAGCAATCATCATCCATCAATTTTATGTATTCCATTAGAACAACGGGAAAGTTGATATTCTAATTTCCTGGAAACCAATCAGCCTCGCGCATACGCTAACACTTTGCAGTGCTCACATTTTCTTCCTTTCCCCTGTTCGAAAGACAGATTGTTCGCTATTGACAATAATTCACATTTTAGCGAACTTGGTTCCAAACCAATTAGTCCGGTAGCCAAATCGCAAAAAGGGGTCTAAATAAGGTTTATGTATCACCCCCCCCCGGCGTAGATTTAGTTTGACCACTGTTTATGAACGAGTATCATCTGCTGATCAGTTCTAGACCTGATGTAGGCATCTACGGTGGTGCCTAAGGTCACAGCATGCATTTCTTTACCGCTGTCTGAACAAGACAAAATTAACTCTAAGATGGGGGTAGGGGTAGTTATGAACGTATATCTTTTTTATTCGTGCAGTAAACTTTCTGTAACTTCCCATACCTGACCTTAGAATAATGTTCTATTAGATAACGTAATCCAAGTTACGCCTTTTACGTTTTTACGTCATGATGACGTCATAAGTTGGAGGGTACATTTTTCCTCGTTTTTTTTTAGAAATGAGACTCGATTTTTTGTTTTGCAGTTGCAGAAACTCTTTTTTTGCATTCCGCCTGATTTGTATTTGTGAAAGATAATCCTCTCTTCGTTAACTCTAGATCTGGTGTAACCATCTAATATGCACTTCATGGATGCAACATAACCATGTTTAACGGCACCAGAGCATGAGAAATATGTAGCCGAAATAGGGGTAGGGGTGATTCCGTTCTAATATTTTATTTCTCCCCGATCCTAACGCAATGAAATTTAACAGATATTGAGTCTGTGTACGGAGCATTCAGATAAAGCAATCCGATTCCGATTACCTTCAATATTGGTGTCACTATGTCGTTATTATCACCATGGAAGTATTTGTTCTGGACCTTTTGTTGTAATTTTCCAACGATGTATTGTTCCCCGTTAGCTTTTGCTTGATGTGTGTATTCAAGACCACGAATGCATGGCTTACTTGGAACGGGGTGTTGACGTCTACGGTAATGAGTAAGGTCGCATGATGCCTTCTCCCAATGCTCTCTGAGTAGGACAAAAACAAACAAGGAATGGGGGGTATGGGTGATTATGCTTCGATATCTTCTTCACACTTGGGTCTAGAGAGCTCAACCTTTTAACACATTGTGGTTGGATACTAGTTGATTAAAACGAGGAATCAAGCTTCCAATACTTCTGGAATGAAGTCTCTGTAATGTCTGTTTTGAACTCTCGTCTATATTATTTATAGCATAGCCAGTGTTACAGCGCTATATATCGTCGCTCTGAAATATTTGTATCTAATGCCGCCCAAGTCAGTGTTAGGGGTCGTGTGGTCATGTCATTCAATATATCCACATGAACAGTGACAATAAAAGCGGGGTTCAGATAAAAATCATCACAGGGATCACTTTTGGTTCTTGTGATGTTTTTAGACACATGCAGTCAGTATATTTGTCGCTGGGGTAATATGACTTCTTGTCAGTACGCCGGCTTCGTTTCTCACCGCCCTTTTAATGTTACGTTTAATTATTTCACACATGTTAAACTCTGCTCGACTAAGGTTAAGGATTATCAACTAGCTGCTAGTGGTCAACTCTTATCCAAGAAAGGCTTTACATGAAGTTGCCGCTTTCATTTATTAATCTAGCTGGTGGTCAATTATTAACCAAGAACGGGTCTATATAATGTTGCCGCTTGCATTTGTTTACTCCATCAGTGTCATGTCGAAATTATGGACATACGGAAAGAAGATGGATTCAACTTTTCTAGTCTCACCAATGTTTCGATATCTAACTAGAGAAAACCAGGTAATTTGCTAGGTGAAATGAATGAATGTTACATGAAATGAAAGGAATGGATTCAGATCAGAAAGTATTGAAAGAAGACGAAAGGCAGATCCCATCAAACTATTTTCAAATATGATGCATGAAGTGAGACAAAATGCATTGAAGCAACATAAACCCGTGCCCACCCAACGTGTATAATCCAAAGACCTAATTCGTATAACATCCACATCAAAGTAAAATGTGGATGGTCGAAATTGAAAATGTGTACCTCAGTTCATATAAATTAATTCGATAAATATATCTCATTCGAAAATGGATACTTGTCAGTTTCTTTGGTTCCATTCTTGAAGCTAGATATACATTATGGGAACGTTCTATTACACTGTGATGCTTAATATTGACAAACAAAAACAAACATTCCAATGCCTTCTTTTTGTATAAAAGGTAATTTGAAAAACAAATACGAAAAGAAAGATCCAATATATATGAATTTGTCAATAAAATAGTTATATCACTAGCAAGTGTTAGATCCAATATCAAGATGCAATAATCAGCCGCAGTCCATAAAGAAATTCCGCTTCAATAATCGCAATACCTATTTCGTATGACAGTTAGTCTCAATTCCAATGTGTATGAAATAAATACAAGAAAAACAGTTTTCAATGATGTCAGCAAGACATAATGGTGTTCTATACATAAACTTCGAAATCACTGATCATTATTCTTTATCCAAATGAATTCCAAGTCGTGTCCAGAGTATCAGTCACTCTCTGAATGCGATGTTCATTTGAACACATGATATCCAAACAACCCCCAATCTTAATCAATTAATATCCTATCAATGCTCCCCAATCGTACATGTCGCTATATAGAATATTAAGTATTACAATTGAATTTGGTGTTCTGAGCGCCCTAACCATGAATATTTAATAGCATTGTGACATCATGGTCGCATCTGGACTAGTCCACTTGCAGTCGGGGAGGGGAGATAGGGTCACAGTGTCCGTTTACCCTAATGTTTACACCAAAGACCAGTCCATATATCTACCACGTATTATGGTGCCACAATGTCGGGACCACGGAAACATGAAAAGACACCCCGCCAGCGCGGCGTCTAAGTCGACCGAGCCAACCAAAAATTCTATATCATTAATGTTACCTTCAAAGCACTATGAAGTGTTCTCGAGTTACTGCAGCCTGTTAGATCCTTCAAGCGACATATCCAAATGGGGGAGCAGACAGGATTTAATTTTAGTCAGATTGAACAGCCTCAGACGTTATAGCCAAAAACAAAAATTAGCTAAAACCCAGTTGCATTGTGAGGCTGTGTTATCTTGCCGTCAGGTATTTACGCATCCCTCTTCTGTCCATTTTTGCAAATATCAGGCCAGTCTCGGCAAACTGAGATATATATATATATATGTGTGATTAATTGGAGCGATATACAAGAGGTGATACAAACTGACGTCTGGCGTCTAAAAAGCAACCATATGACTCAACCACAAGCTTTTCTCGACACCTCACATTCAGACCTCAGACCCGAGAATACGGTGGACTTACCCTTAGTATCACAGTCGCGCTGTTATTGCAGATGTTCATGTGAAGAATATGAAGTATCCACACGGCCCCTAGCACCGGCTTAAAGGTCAACCCAAACGCTCTGAGGTCAAAAATATAAAAAAATAGTCCTTTCGATTCTGAAAATAATGATATTTTTTTCATAATTTTGTGCAGTCTGGTTGGCGAGATATTGCCGTTTGAAAGGTGAAAATCGCTCTCCTGTCAATTCCAGCTGTGACGTCACGGAGGGAAGCCGTCTTGTATTCTCTATGTTAAAGCCGTATACCACAGTCGTAAGTAGCTGCTGATTTCTGGAGATTTTCGGAGTATCGGGGCATCATTTGTTAAATATGCCGCGACGTTGTGTAGTGGGAGGTTGCAGTTTTACTACAGATGACGGTATTATTCATTTGTGGCCTAAAGACGAGAAAATCGCTGCAAATTGGACGAAATTTGTACGCAACACGAGAGTGTGGAAAGAGGGCCCGAGCCAGTACTCGTATAATTTGCTCGGCACATTTTGACAGAAATTAGACATCATTCGAGGACATCTACAGCGTAGCAGTTGAATTCGGGTACAAACCAAAACTAAAGAGAACAGCTATTCCAACTATCAAACCTAAGAACAATCAGAATGTGACGGCAAAGAAATCGGACAAGGAGAATCTATCACGGACATCGGCTGAACGAACCTAGCCTGCAAGCGAGGCCTCGGGCAGGGAGACGGCTGTACATGCCCTGCTCGCTCTCGCGTGGCATTTGTTGCTTGAGCACCTACAGGTTAGACTGGATGAGTCTCTATTTCATATATATTATTTAATAATAATAAAATGATCTTTCATAAATATATATACGTTTGATAAGTAAATAAATAAAAAACACCAATTGGAGTGAATGGCTGTAGATACAGAAGTGATAATAATACTTTCATAATCCCTTGACATTTGAGATTGTGGGAATATCATTCGATTTCAATTTAATTGAGGTAATTTGTCGAAAATTGAGCAAATGTGAATGCCGATCCACTCACCACGGCTTACTTTTCGCCATGAAACTATCAAACTATATAATTCTGAAATTGGTATTTCATGGGGATTATGGGAAAACAAACAAAATTCAAATCGGACGTATATCAGTAGAGTTATCAACAGTTTACTGTCCATACTGCCGAATCCCGGAGTTTATCCCTTCGAAAAGGCTGCCTCGGTCATTAACAACAATAACAACACAGATGTGCTCGTTCTTTACATCACAGAATCGTTCTACATTCAATACAGTTTGAAATATATGGACATTTGGTCTTATAGATGACGATAATAAGGTTTCCAGTCAAGTTGCATACCAATCTGTATTCAACGAACGACCTCTCCGAATCCTGTCGTCGTCGAGTTCCACGTTGTCAGAGTGGTTGTCACTGTCAGAATCGGAGCCGTACGGCTCAAATTGATAGGGCTGAATTCCGCCGTTGGTCTGCAAACAACTGTTAATTTGCCCGTCATCATCCTCCTCTATGTCTATTTCATCTTCTTGGCGAAAAATATTTCCATCTAAGCAGCTGATATCGCTCGAATCGACATCTGAACCGGAGCTCTGACTGCACTCGCTTTCCATGTTATCCGCTGTTTTTTCTCAGGCAACTTCCCTGCGTGACGTCATCAACCCAGCTGTGAAAGTGTGAAAAAGCCCACTTTGCTCCCATATTACGTGTGTTTCTGATCAGATTAGAATTTTTTCAATATTTTTTTCATACAAAGTGAAGTATGAACTATGATTTTTAAGGATTTTTAGACCAAAAAAAATTCCGTTTGGGTTGACCTTTAAGCGGATTTAGATACACTAGCTCGGGCGCTGTGATGACAGAGCAGCTCAAACAAATAACTCGTTTGATGTTAATGGATGAGCATCGAGGACGTCTGATGGCGTAAATGTCTCAGCATGGGGTAAACATTGTAAATGCAAGAATACCCTGAAAAACTAACCTGTAATGCCCGACGTCATACAGCTTAAATTTCCTACCAAAATAATAAACCTACACATATTTGTCGAATGACATCGGAAACTAACAGTCCACCAGCAGATACCTACCATATACAGATAATACATTGGAGCGATATGCAGAAAGGTGGGGAAAATTGACGGCAGCTGGCAACTAAAAGGCCACCATATGACTCGGCTTCCCTCGGCACCTCACTTTCAGACCCAAGAATGAGGTGAATTCTCGAACGTAGCCTAAGTATCTCGGCCGCGCTTTTATTGCAGATGTTCATGGGGAGACTATGAATTATTCTCACGGCCCCTATACCATCTTAGTTTACCGAGATATCAGACCATCCCAACACGGTCGCCATTGCGATTCTACCCATAATTCATAGCAAACAAGATTGAGCAAACAGACAATCTCCAGCAATAAAATCGTTACTTATTCATTACAATTAATATTTTCTCCCAATCTCTTGCTGTGATTGTATTAAAGTTACGTATACCCATGCAAAATTCATTATAATCCAAGTTTTCACACTATAACCTTGAGTGGACAAGAGACACGAGAAATTCTAACTAACCCCGATATTTGTGGGACACTCTCAATCAGATTTTGATTCTCTATCTTATTTTAGGCCAGATTATTAGTTTGTCACCCACAAAATCATATTAATTTACTTTTGTACGACACTTGGTTCAAATGAAACCTTTTGAAACATTATCCAGATATAAGCGTAACATTTTATAGAAATAAAGAAAGAAAAAAAAACAGAACAAAGCGCGATAATCAGATACAAATTTAAAAAAAATACAATTTCTAGATTCATGAAGTCATAGCGACGAAACTAAAACAGTTACTGGAAGTCTGATTGCTCTATCTTTCATATCCAAAAGCAATGCGTGGAGGATTTCAGTATGATAAACCGCGAACTAAAGAAAATATGGGAGGATAATCTCCCCTACCCCCATTTGAATTTAATGGTGTCATGACCGGATAACATCTATATGAATTCATGCTGAGGTCAAACGGGACTTAGTAGAAAGACGTATCTGGTCTAGAATTAAACGGGAGATATATATCTTTCAAGACTATGTGTAAAATATCATCGAGAATGGATTACTGCGAAAGAAACAGAGAAAATCGAAGAAAATATTTTCCAAAACTCATGAAACAAAGGCGTCTCGAGCTTATGACGTCACTATGACGTGGCTATATTAGCTAGAGAAATTTGGGTTGTTTTATCTGAAAGGTCATTATTCGGATGTAAATTTCTGTAAGTTTCAGATCACGAAGCGCAGGGGTAATAAAAATATGAGGACTGAATTACCCCATCCCCCATTCCGGGTTTAAATTTTTCAAAACCAGTCAGCATCAAACAATTACATGTAGCAACCTTAGGCACCACCGTAGATATCTACATCAGGCATTTAATTGACCGGGAGATGTTGATCTTCATGAAAAAGAAGTCTACGCGGGGGGTGCTACGGAATGACATGTTCTGGCGAGTGGCTACCGGACTAAATGGTTTTCTGAGCTTTGAAGACTTGCATCAAGTCTGACTGAAATATTCATTGGCATAATTTCACACAATCCAACTAAAATACGATAGAAAAGTAATTCACTTTTTAATAAGTTATCACATGCCTGCATTTCTAAACAGATTTATCCAATATTGCAAGTTTCAATATCTTTTCATCAATATATCCCATCGGTTACAAGCGTCTGGTCCGTCATTCAAAATTCAGCCGTCGTCCATTAAAGAATATCCGCATCCATAATCCAAAGACCTATTCCATGTAACATTATTAGCACCAAATTCAAAATGACCATCATAGTATACATAAACATATGCTAGTTTCCCGCAAGAGAGAAGCGGTCAACAGTTTTCAATGATGCCCGCAAGACATCATGATGTTCCAAAAATATCAAATCCGTATCGCTGATCTGCATTCTTAATCCATAATATTCGTCGCAAAGTCGTCATCTAGAGAATGATGTATCTCAGACACGCCTTGATTGTGACTGTTCATATGACCACCATGAGGATCTTGAAGTACATGGGTTCATACGGCCCCTAACCCCAGGTTAAGCGAAATTAGACACAAGTTACGAAACGTAACGCCATCGGTATTCTGGATGGTTCCAGATTTCAACAGTTCGAAATTTTTAAGGCTCTACTTTCGTCCAAATAATTTAATTGCAGTAATCAGAACAACAAACTTGTCACTAAATTCGGATTCTCTGACATAATGGCTGTTAGAAATTATATATAACTCGTTTTGGTGAGCTGATGTATTACAGTTTAATGGAGCGTACTGATACAGTGTCGAAAATGTAATCGCTAGTGATCCAACCCGTTATCACACTCATAATCGAAATGGGCCATCTAATAAACGATTAGACACTGTGGGCTTTTCCTATTCTCGATGGTCAATTAACTTTCAGCATGCCCTTACGAGCTTAATGCGTGTGAGTTGATAACAATGGCACTATCTAATATGATTGAAATTCAGAACAACATTATTTTCTGCTTCAGCCAATAAGTAGACAACTATAAAATTTGTTTGGACAGAAAGAAAATAATATACGAATTACAAGAACTTTATTTCCACAGGAAATGTCCACGTTTAAACTATTACGTCGTTCAAACCGATTAGCGTTAGTATAGAATCAGATAAGTGGGGGATCGTCACGAACAAACTATATAGCCCAACAAATTTGAAATATTGCAACGATCCACAATATACAAAGAGGCAATGATACGACACAAGTTGTGAAATAGAGATAACTTTTCGGGTAAGATTTCCAAGAACACAATAAGGGATTCCCAATAATATTTTACGTTGACCTGTGTAATATAAAGCTTGTCATATCACACACGGTATATCACAAAAACAAACCAAGCAAATGTCATGAATGCCATAATTGTTCGTTTATATCTATAGCATGTTCTGCTCCATAGAGGGCAAACCAGTGTGAATTCAATCAGGACTTTGTTGAGTAGATAACATCACAGGAAAACAAAGGGGCGAACTCAAAGTGACACAAAGCAAACAGTTTTATTGGTAATTACCAGGGCCGTGAAACTGTTGACAAGGGGAACATCAAACCTCGAACAGAATGTCAGCAATACAACCATTAACAACACCTCATCTGCAATTGTGACCACCTGATAATTCCATAGAACAGAGCAACTGCAAGTGATATTCAGTCCTGTCAGCAAGAGTGAACATATTTCTAGAATCACCAGTATACCTTTTCTTACATGTTCTCTATATTCAAGGTGGTCTAAATAATAATTCGCCTTAACTGATGAAGCAGACCTCTTCATCGTGGAAAGTGTGGTATTTAATATTTATTATAATCTGGCTGCATTGTTTATAATATTTTGGGAATACTAAGGGACTATGCTGTGCATGATATTCTAGCGGACATCTGCTGTAGAGACGTTATAGTTCTAGGAGACAAAGTCCCAAATAATATGGTATTCATATGTCAATTTACTATTGCTAGGTCCTGGTTGAGGAATTAAAAATATAGGCTCACCCTGCGAATGCGTCAATACTGTATATAGTTTGAACGGTTCATCATATAAGGGTCTGTGCCTTTACAATAATGATCAGGGCATTCTCTCGCGTCGTCTGTACGACAAGAGAGACGATTACAATATTAACAGAGCTAACTACCCATATCTGCATAGCAATATTCCATACAGCGTGTACATATCTGACCTGGTAAAACTTGCTAGATCACGTGCAGGTTGAGGATTTTAATCGACGCCACACAATATTGTTGGAGGAACTTGTCACAAAAAGGATATACCACGAATCTTTTTGTTCTACCTAGAGTTAAAACTACTAACATGTTTAAGTGCGGATTACCTACGTTTACGTGCTCCTAAACTCTACATTGGAATGAACTACCTATCGAATTTCGGAAAATTTAAAGATTTTCAAAATTGTTGTGTAAATGGAAGGATACAACGTGCACATGTACCATTTGTAGGGAGGTTGTATTACTTACGGATTTTATCCGCAAATATGTTAAGTTCATACCAACCGTATTATATACATTTTACTAGTAAATTACTATATCTAGTCGATTTACTAGTTCATCTGAGCTAGCGTTGCAATGTTTATTATTGTATCGACTTAAACTAAAGTTTGTCTATATCTATAATTCTAAAGCATCTGTCTGATCTTTAGAAATGAAAGCATAGGCAGATTGCTGTCCTATATTGGACGATATAGTACCCTTTCTCACGTGATTCCATTCCAAAATGGACCTATTCCAAATACGATTTGGATGGGGTGAATAGGTTATCACACCGTCTGCTCCATAGTAAATGGTAATAAGTGAGAATTACTCGTGATTTTCGACTTTCAATGGATTATTGACTACATTATCTGTTTTCACTTAGTTTTACGACTCGAAAGGCTAACAATGATTCTTGTCGTTTCGCTGAGTCTTGTGTATCCGAGGGCGTGGCAATCAGAATGAATTTATGAATGACGCACGTGCAGAAATCGTAACATTGCTATGACGACAGCTGCCACTCAAGATAGTGTGAGGGACGTTGATTTCCGCTGAATTTATTTGTTATACGTTCAGGTGACGTTTGATATTTACATTGTGATGTCGCGGAATATGATTATTTTATATTAAATTATGGATGTATTTGACGCGGATAATCTTACTGACCGAAGCAGGTGTTTGCATAAATATTGTTTGTATCTCGCGGATAGCTGAATGTTGGAAAATACCAATATGCGAATTTACAAATGAATCAATAGAGTGTAATATGTAAATGAGGCGTACTTGTAAAGTGTTGCTTTTGCGTTCTATAAGAACAGAGTCCTGCTTTGGCAAATCGCTTTCTCGGAGGAGGTCACCTGAAAGGTACCATGTTTGCCTGAGTTGTTTCTCTTCCGTTTTCCCCCCTTTTCTTTGGTTAAGGACAGATGGCAGTATATTTACCCGGTTATTTACCATTGAGTAGAAGCGAAAGTCTGTCGAATGGACTGGTTCCTCGGACTATTTTGTTTGGGGTGTCGTTCAATATTTTGCTTTGATTGACCTTCTCAGGGAAAGACATATCTGACATTTTATTTGATTTGATGCTATCCGCGAGATCATGATTACTAGCGAAATTGTTAGCCGCGAGAATTGTTAGCCGCGAGTACCTTTTGTTCGTCTGAATAAATGCATAGTATATATTTGATCTTACTCTCCGACTTGTGTTCTTCTATTGATTATACCTTCTCTGCCAGTATCCTCGCACGCCAGGTTACGACATTCTACCACTACGAATCCTCGAACCTGGGTCACCGGGAAAACCTCCCGTTACATTTTGGTGCCGTGACCAGGATTCTTTGTGATAAGATATCATGTCGTTGACCTGGGGTGCGTCAGGAATGGAGAGCCGTGGTCAATGGGAGAATCCGTTTGGCTATGCTAGTCTTGAAGAGAGTGAGAATTTGAGGGGAGCTAAGGTTAAGTTTGAGAAAGAAACTGCTGGGTCCGATAAACAGTGTCGTTCAGCTTATGGAAACGGGGATAGCGATGAAGTAGCCCGGGCTTGTGACAGGGATAGTTTGCTAGACACTCAGATAAAGCAGGTTAGGGCGCGAATTGGTGAGAATAGTGATGGTATAAATGGAGATGGTACTCAAACGACAGGCGGGGGTGGTATTAGATGGAAACTTGAACCTACTCGGATTCCTGAAGTTGGAAACAGGAACGCGTTTGGCGCCGAATCGGGAACTAGAAAACGCCAAAATGAGTAGGCGGGAAAAGGAACCCGATAAATTTGACGGTCAATCCGTGCAATGGAAAGATTATATTGTTCACTTCGAGCAGGTGGCACAATGGAACGGATGGACAGAGGGAGAAAAGGCGCAACAGTTAGCGATGTCACTCAGAGGTGATGCACAAAAGCTTCTAGGAGATCTACCGATTGTGCAGTTGGAATGCTACGAACTATTGAAATCGGTACTGGTGGAGCGGTTTGACCCGAAGGAAAGGGAGATATCCCATCGTTACGAGTTTCGTTCAAGAAAACGCTTGAGTAGCGAGTCTCCGGCTGATTACGGATATGCGTTACGGCGATTGGCATGTCTGGCTTTCCCAGATATGCCATACGTTTACCGTGAGATAAATGTACTCGAGCAATTTGTTAATGGCATTGGCTCCGCAGAAATCAAGGAACATGTAGTCTTTCGTCGCCCAAAGACACTCGAGGCCGCTATCGCTTTGGCCGTGGAATATGAGGCAGTTAAGGGAGTACGTGCAGCGCCGACGAAACCTAGAATTTATCTGGAAAATGAGACAACGGGAGTTAAATCTGTGGCGGCACGAGAACCTGATGATGATGATCAGCGTTTTCGCTCTATACAGGCTGAGCTAGCTCGTTTGAGCGCGGACATGAGAGAATCTTTTAGGCAGTTGTCCTCACTGCAACGGATTAGGGGCAGGGGAGAAGGCGGAGTAGGCGCAAATGTTGAATGCTATGTTTGTCACCGTTTTGGGCACCTTTCCTATGACTGTCCCCAAAGAAGAAGACCCGAGTTGTCAGGTAGAAACTTTAGAGAATCTGAGCAAGGAGCAGCTGGACATAATTCGTTAAACTAGACAGGGTTGGATCTGTGGCCGAAGGTTCAGCCCGTTTTACACGTGACGCAAGATGTGGGCCAGCTGTTGGTATTTGTAGTGTGCAAGAGAATTGCTTGTTTGCTGAGGTAGTCATGGGGAAAGTTAAGAAGGATTTCCTGGTTGATACGGGATCGGCATTGAGTCTCTTGGCAATCGGGGTGTATGATCGGTTAGGAGAGGAAAGGCCGATCCTTCGGCCTGCTGCGGTTGCGATGACTACTGCGGATGGAAGTGATTTAGTAGTGCATGGCAAGATCCATTTACGTTGTCATATTGGAGGAATTGCCTTCGAACATGAGTTCGTTGTAGCTGATATTGACCTCCCTTGGATCCTTGGTATTGATTTCCTGGACCGTTATGACATGTCCATTCGAATTTCTAAGGGAGTGCTACAGGTAGGGAGAGAAAGTGTGAAGTTACACAGGTCAAATTCTCGAAGATGTTGTAGAGTGAAAATCTCTAAGAGAGTTGTCATTCCACCAGGCGTTGAGAAATTGGTCACTGGTTATGTTGATGGTCCTGTAGAACGGGATGAAAATTTCATCATGGAACCATTCCGGACCTGGGATAAAAGAGGTGTCCTTCTGTCAAGTGCGATAGTTGATCCTAGGCGGATAGTTTTCTCGGTAGTTAATCTCTCGGACCAGGCAGTTCGAATATTGAAGAACTCCACCGTCGCCAATCTTGGGGCTGTAAAATTAGATGGTCCCGGTAATGTCAGTGCAGTGGATGTGCCAATGCCGAAGCCTATACCTGAGCACTTGGTTCCATTGTTGGAATCCGCATCTCCTTCGCTTACTCTTGGACAAAAGCAAAGAATTGCTGGTCTACTGGGTGAATTCGTGGACATATTTAAAGCGCCGAAGGGAAAGCTAGGGCATACCGATATAGCGCAACATCATATTGATACTGGTGATGCCCCACCAATTCGTATTCCTCCGCGTCGGTTACCTTTGAGTCAGCGAGCTACGGTAGAAATTGAATTAGAAAAAATGCTTGCTGATGAAATTGTCGAACCTAGTTCGAGTCCTTGGTCGTCGCCGGTCTTATTGGTGAAAAAGAAAGATGGATCAACACGATTTTGCGTAGATTATCGTCAGCTCAACGCCGCTACAGTGAAAGATGCCTATCCGCTTCCACGGATTGATGAGTCATTGGATTCGTTGGTAGGCGCTTGCTGGTATAGTATTTTAGATCTAGTCTCCGGATATTGGCAATGCGGTATGAAGGATGCTGATAAAGTTAAGACAGCATTCTCCACACCCACCGGCCTCTATCAGTTTAACGTAATGCCTTTCGGCTTATGCAATGCGCCAGCAACTTTCGAACGTTTAATGGAGCGCGTACTTCGAGGGCTTCAGTGGAAGAAATGCCTATGCTATTTGGATGACGTTATCGTTTTTGGCGACACCTTTGAGGCGGCGTATAATAACTTGCGGGAAGTGTTCCTTAGGTTTCGCGCAGCAAATTTGAAGCTCAAGCCATCTAAATGTGCATTGTTCCGTACGGAAGTAACATTCCTAGGTCACGTTGTTTCAGGCAATGGGGTGAGCTGTGACCCCAGTAAAATCGACGCCGTAGTGGATTGGCCCAACTCTGATTCCGTTAGCGAGGTGCGTAGTTTTCTTTCTGGTAGGATACTATCGTAAATTCATTCCCGATTTCGCCACTGTAGCGTATCCTCTTGTTCAACTCACAAAACAAGGGGTTCCATTTAAGTGGACAGACGAGGCCTCTCTGTCATTCGAACGGCTAAAGAAACTGCTCGTTTCTGCGCCAATTCTGGCCTATCCGCAGATGGATGCGTTGTTCATTTTGGACACGGACGCAAGTCTGTGTGGAGTAGGGGCAGTGTTATCACAGGTACAGGACGGAGAGGAAAAAGTGATAGCCTATGGTAGAAAGACTCTTAACAAACATCAGCAGCAGTACTGCGTTACGTATCGAGAGCTCTATGCTGTAGTGTATTTTGTCAAACACTTTAGACACTATCTGCTTGGACATCATTTTATCGTCAGGTCTGATCATGCTTCCCTAACTTGGCTTAGGAAGTTCAAAAATCCAGAGGGTATGGTCGCTAGGTGGCTGTCCGTATTAGACACTTACGACTTTGACGTACAACATAGGCAAGGACACCTTCATGGGAATGCTGATGGGTTGTCAAGGAAGGGCACATCGTAAATGTAAAAACGTAGAGTGTTTGGATTGTTCCACTGGCTGGCTTGACACAGTCAAGGCTGAAGACTCTAATGAGTCTGAACCTGGTTCTGTCAAGCCAGAAGCATTTTCCACTAAAGCTGTGAGCTCACGGCGAGATGGGGAATCGGTGGTCGACCAACACTGTTGGCTTGAAACTTGGACACGAGAACAGATAAAGGGCTGGCAGGCGCAAGACTCTGCTATTAAGCAAATCTTGGAATGGAAGGGAAAGTACACCACTAAGCCGTACAGAAGTCTCTTAGGATCCCTGTCCAGGCGTACTAGGATTCTATGGAGTATCTGGGAAACACTGGTAGTCCAAAACAATGTACTCTATTACCAGTGGCACGATAAGTTAACCGACGAAGTTAAACTTCTTTTGGTGGCGCCCGAGGCTATAAGGAGTAGAGTATTTCAGGAGTTGCATTGTAGTCGTACTGCCGGACATCTTGGGAGAAAACGGACTTTGGAGTCTGTGCGCCGCAGGGTGTACTGGCCAGGAATGAGGGCGGATATTAGTTTATGGGTGAGACAGTGCGACATGTGTGCACGCAGAAAACCTGGTCCCGGGTTTGGCAAGTCGCCGTTGCAACAGTCTGCAGTCGCAGTTCCTTTGGAGCGGGTGGCCCTTGATATATTGGAATGCCCAGAATCAGGGAATGGAAACCGGTACATTATCGTGGTCTGCGATTATTTTACAAAATGGGCCGAAGCTTACGCGGTACCTGACCATACAGCCATGACTGTGGGAGACCGCCTCATGTCGGAATTTATCTGTCGATTTGGTGTGCCACAAGTTATCCATTCCGATCAGGGTAGGGAGTTCGAGTCCCGGTTGTTTGAGCATATGTGCAACTTGCTGGGTGCGAAAAAATCCCGGACAACGCCGTATCGACCGCAGTCAGATGGTCTGGTTGAAAGATTCAATCGCACCCTGTTGCAAATGTTGTCCATGTATGTGGACGAAAACCATTCAGACTGGGATGACCATTTACCGTATGTGTTGATGGCGTATCGGGCCAGTGTACACGACAGTACCGGATGCACACCAAATATGTTGATGTTCGGCCATGAACTCCTGTGTCCACTCGATGTCATGGTGGGACATCCATCGTCGCCTGGATCGGATTTCTGCCCGGTGGAGTATGTCCGTTGGTTACAGTATGTGCAACAAAGGGCATTTGACTTCGCACAGGAAAAGTTGACAAAAGCGGCAGCTCGGCAAAAGAAATACTACGATAGGGGGGTTAAGCCCCGTGTCTTTCTGTCCGGAGAGTATGTTTGGCGGTGGTATCCTCCTGCGGCAGGTTGCAAGCTCGGACTGGGCTGGATTGGGCCATGTAGGATAGAGGATATGTTGTCCTCTGTGACCTATCGGATTAAGGATGGGCCATCTGGAAAACCTAAAGTGGTTCATGTGGATCACCTCAAGCCATATGAGGGAGTTGGGGCTGAGGAAAAATGGACTGGGGGGATTGTTCCATGTAGCGAAGGTAACCCAGATCATGAGTGTGAAACACCTTCTTCGCTAGGCGACGACGGGGTGTGTAGTCCAGACAGTGAGGTAGACAGCGCAAATTACCCGGTATTGAACGAGAGTTTGACTTCGGGAGAAGTGCCAGAAATGGTTGATACTTCTGGGAGAGGGGATACTAGGTCAACGGGGAGGGATGGTGTGCGTTGGTCTCGAGCAGGGCGCCCTATTAGACTTCCCGTTAGGTATTCTCCTTTGACTGTGGTCTCATTATGCATGCTCCCTTGATTGTTTTTATTCATTTTGCTGATTTATGAAGATTGCCTTGGTTTTTGTGGTGTATTGTCCTTGATCGGCCATGGATATGGGCCCTACCGATGGAGGAGAGTGCATTACATGAACCATGGTTTCATAAATATTAGATGTGAAGTATAATCCATTTTTTTAATTTTGTACATTTTAGATGGCAGAGCTTGAGATTGATGTAGATGAGGCGGAGTTGTCTAGTTTAGACGACGACCTCAGACCAGAATGGGTGGAAGGGGGAATGCGCTGCCGGGTTAAGGAATGTGGAGACCGGTATTACACAGCCCTTAACAGCCTCTGGAATCACTGGAAGCTGCGGCATAACCCTTACATCAGACGCTTCTCCTGTCCAGAAGGAACATGTGGTTTTCGGCATGTCCGTAAGGGGGATATGACCCGTCATCTTCGGTCCAAACATCTGTATACGGTGGAGCATGCCCGTCAAACCGTTACGGGGTTAACCGGTGAACTGGTTAAAAATGACAAATATGTAGATCCTGACGGTGAGAGATGTCCGAAAAGAAAAAGGACAATTCACTATGAGGAGCGGGAGACGGCAAAGCGCCGCCGGCTTGAGGTGGCCAACACAGCCGAGGATAAACCATGCCAACTCTCAACAGAGTATAACTGCCGAGATGAGGAGGTGCGATTTGTGAGGCAGGAGGATGGCACTAAGACAATGACCACGATGGTGAAGCATTCCTGGATGCCAAAATTTAGAAAATGACACTCATTCATATTGTTGCAGGGGGTTTAGTGTAATGTGGGGGGAGTGTGAGGGACGTTGATTTCCGATGAATTTATTTGTTATACGTTCAGGTGACGTTTGATATTTACATTATGAACATGAGATGTCTCGGAATATGATTATTTTATATTGAATTATGGATGAATTTGACGCAGATAATCTTACTGACCGAAGCAGATGTTTGCATAAATATTGTTTGTATCTCGCGGATCGCTGAATATTGGAAAATACCAATATGCGAATTTACAAATGAATCAATAGAGTGTAATATGTAAATGAGGCGTACTTGTAAAGTGTTGCTATTGCGTTCTATAAGAACAGAGTCCTGCTTTGGCAAATCGCTTTCTCGGAGGAGGTCACCTGAAAGGTACCATGTTTGCCTGAGTTGTTTCTCTTCCGTTTTTCCCCCTTTTCGTTGGTTAAGGACAGACGGCAGTATATTTGCCCGGTTATTTACCATTGAGTAGGAGCGAAAGTCCGTCGAATAGACTGGTTCCTCGGACTATTTTGTTTGGGGTGTCATTCAATATTTTGCTTTGATTGACCTTCTCCGGGAAAGACATATCTGACATTTTATTTGTTTGATGCTATCCGCGAGATCATGATTACTAGCGAAATTGTTAGCCGCGAGAATTGTTAGCCGCGAGTACCTGAATAAATGTTCGTCTGAATAAATGCATAGTATATATTTGATCTTACTCTCAGACTTGTGTTCTTCTATTGATTACGCCTTCTCTGCCAGTATCCTCGCACGCCAGGTTACGACATTCTACCACTGCGAATCCGCGAACCTAGGTCACCGGGAAAACCTCCCGTTACACAAGAATGCACACTCTGGGATCAGAATGGACACATATGCATTGTACAACCAAAGACCGTCGGTTGACATCACCAGGTTTCCAACCCATTTTAGTGCCGAAGTTGAGGATCTGGACTATGAATTAAGCTATAACCAGCATGGCTTGGGACTAGTCACCTTGTACATTATTTTCTACTCACCTACACAGACAGAGGTATTTACTTTAAGCGACTGCGATGCAGAGACTTGTGTATTGTCATAGGTTAGCTCACAAATTAGAACCAGGCCGACATCAGCGAGATCAGGTACATATGTCAATGTGCTTGTGCCAGTCCCGTAGCATGATGGGCCAATAGCATCCTTCCATTCCCTTGTAATGTTTATTTGGATTTCAATTTCTGATAGGTCCCCCGTCCGCTTCTTGAACCAACGATAGCTGTTTGCGGACGTAGGCTCACCAATTTGTCCTTCGCAAGTCAGTACAATCTGCTCTGAAAGTTTGACATATTTTGGTTGAGGTGCTTGTGGGTTAGCAGGGTTACACTTATCACAATCATTGTCCCCAAAGCTACACTCCCGACCACCTGTCATCAGGGGGAGTTGAGTGACGCCTGTAACAAAGATATAATTTCAATAGAGAAAATTAAAACATTTTCACAAACTTATTTGTCAACCTGTCATCCGACAGAAGCCACATGTGACGTGTCAAGGCACAACGATGTAAAATGACAATGAACTTCCGTTAAAATTGCAAATTTTGTATACATGTATATGTCAGATAATCCGCCGAATTTCACCGGATCAATCTTAAGGTTTTCAAGGTTAAATACAGTCGTAAAGATGCATTAATGGGCCCAGCAATAGCTTGAACATCATGATCATTTATTTTAACTCGGAACTAATTACTCATTCCATTAAGCCATGAACTACAGTACTCACAACTTACCATGAACAGTTACGCTCCTTCTGTTTCTTGGATCGACCGCTGTTGTTGGTTTAGTTTCGCATTCAAACGTAGCAGAATCATCACACTTGGTGTTATTGATGAAAAACTCCATGTATTTGGTCGAGGATTGAAAATCTCCTGTTACTTTAGCTCTATTTCTGAGATCTCCAGCAGTATCAGACCAGTGTACTAGTACAGGAATTAATGTACCTGGGGCCGGCCCATATGTTACAAGCACCTGATCATTTCTCTTTATGGATAATTGGTAAATCGCTTTGGTTTCACTGCACCGGATTGTAAGGCTCTCAGTTTCAACTAATACTGCGGTACTTGGTTGAATAACCATTTGCAACCCAGTGACTGAAAAAAAAATATATATACATGTGATAATGGTGACTGTACAAAATACTACATGTTCACTGATTATTATGTGTCATTTACGTACACCTTCGCCATCCATAAGATGGCTTGCGAATCATGTGTCTCCATTATCGCGGAGCGATATCCGGTGTTTTACCGGATTCTGCTCGGCCTTCATCCGGCGGAGAACAGACTCGAAAACTCTGATAAATTACAGGTTTTCATACATACCCCGGAAACAGATATTGCCTGGGCTTACAAAATATATAGGTATGAATAGCTGTCGTATCATCCAAGAAGTGTGGTAGGTCTGTAATTTTGAACAAGTAGATCATCACATGACGAGAAAATGGCGGGTTACGTTGAGGTTACGTCGGTAGACTTTAGCTGATTGGCTGACGAAGTCACGTGGTATTGATTTCTGGAAATTCCCTCCAACAGTTGCCGAAAGTAGTCTGAAATGGATACACACGATCCCAGGGTCAGTCTTACCGCGTATAGATGGCCCAGATGGTTACAGGTTGTATTTTGTGTTTGACAGAAGGTTAAGTCGGGTAATTTCGTCCAGTCGGGGAACATCGGGGTCGGTGAGTCGGGGAACTTCGAACATTCGGCGAAATCCAACAGATTTGAAGATAATCAATTAGTTTCATCATAAAGGAGATGGTACGATGAGGTGGGATTTTGGTCTTTACGTGGTGCGGTTGAAATCGAAGAAATAAAATGTCTTAAAAGTAATTTTGTTTGAATATTGTAGCGATAAAGCTGTCGCTAAGCTTCAGTGAAGTCCAATTACAGCAGATATACTTCAGCAGTCAACATATGAAAACTTAGGATAGTTGAACAGATTATCAACTTGGCTAAATAACACCCCCTATGCTGTTATATGTTGAACCTGTAACATTGGAGACCGGGAAGCAACACAGTAAGAAACAAGAACGCAAGACCAATTTCTCAGGATAAATAAGCTCTTCTTTTATTCATATAGTAACATGTCCTTCAGTTCTGATTTGCTTTGCATAATCTAATTATGACCAATGAGCGGAGTTACTATGCTTTCATGGGCTGGAGACTTGCTGGAGTGCATAAAACTAAACGGGATGGCTGTAGTCGAATACTGTTGTAACATACAATCATTCCAATGAGTTCCACTTGCATCCATTACAATCAGCTGTCGTTGAATACTGTAACCCGATGTGATTTCATGGGGTGTTCATGCACACTACTGTTAGATGAAGGGTGACTGCAGTCAAATACTGTAACCCGATGCGATTGCATGGGGTGTTCATGCACTACTGTTAGGCGAAGAGTGGCTGCAGTTGAATACTGTATTCCGATGTGATTTCATGGGGTACTGTAATCCGATGTGGTTGCATGGGGTACTGTAACCCGATGTGATTGCATGGGGTGTTCATGCACACGACTGTTAGGTGAAGAGTGGCTGCAGTTGAATACTGTATTCCGATGTGATTGCATTGGGTACTGTAATCCCATGTGATATCATGGGGTACTGTTCTCCGATGCGATTGCATGGGGTAATGTTATCCGATGTGGTATCATGGGGTACTGTAATCCGATGCGTTTGCATGGGGTACTGTAATCCGATGTGATTGCATGGGGTACTGTAATCCGATGTGATTGCATGGGGTACTGTAATCCGATGTGATCGCATGGGGTGTTCATCCCACTACTGTTTCAACAATCTATGTTTTCTTGGATGTCCATGTTTTCTTGGGTGTCCATGTTTTCTTGGATGTCTATGTTTTCTTGGATGAGCCAAAGATATCTTGGGTGAGCAAAAGATAATGGGTAGAAGTCTTATTTACTTCAGTTTGATCATGACCCCATGATTTCTTGGAGTACACTCTACAGTGTTCCAAGTATTTCAGAGAGTCAAAGCAGAAAAATGAAGTCAAGACACTGAACCATTATCCTCATCGGCATCTGTAGCTCCTTCCCATATTCAGCAATCCTCAGATGTCTGTCAGGTCCCAGGAACCCTCTGCTCAGGAGGTGAGGGCTTGTCTGGCTCACCAGAGCAAGTCCCAGAAATTCTCAGAGTTCACTCTTTTATACACTCCAGCCACTAGCCTCTAACCCAAAATGTTGAAAATACCAAAAGCCTACTATTGTTAAAACTACTTAGAGAATCTGCATAATTACCATATATTTGTGACAGATATTTATTATCTGTTTCCAGTAAGTGATAATTCTACAAATTCTCCGAATAGTTTCAGCGATATAACGTTTTTCTGGTCTTCGACATTTTGGGTTCGAGGCTGTGAACTGAGTGTATAAAAGCGGGAGATTTGTATTATTCTCTGGGACTTGGTCCATATATTTGCCCGAGTTCACACCTTTCTCTCCAGACCTCTTACAGACCCAAAACTTCTTTCACAGAGCTGCCACAGAAACCTGAGGTATGGCAACACTTCATATTTATTTACAGATAACTGCAGAACCAATTTAAATGTTAAATGTCCCTGAATCCATAACTCTGCTTTGACTCCCTGTATGAGCCAGGATATTTATATCCAACGAAATCATGGGGTTACTGTCAGATTATTGGACTACATAGACATTTCTCATATAGTTCCTCATCAAGTGAAGCTAGACAACAATTTGACAGCATTCTGAAGTATTGAAAGTTGAATACAGCTAAAATTATTCTTGCACCCATTGAATTCATTGGATACCTGATGTTTTAGATACTGTGTATGTATCAGTGGTCAACCCCATGAACTCATTGGGTATAACCGTATTCAACTACCGCGGCCTATATTAGATTCAAGTGGTCAACCCCATGAACTCATTGGGTCTAACAGTATTCAACTACAGCGGCCTATAGTAGATTCAGTGGTCAACCCCATGGGTGGCCCTCCGCAGTTTCGTAGTAATAGTATAATTTCATAATACGATAGACTGCCCTTGTTCTGCTACATCATAATTCTTCTTGTCTTCTTAATAGCTTATATCTATAATGCCACCCTATTCAGCATTATCAACGCTGCAAACGAGTACGTACAAATCGAGTGCTGGCTTCGTCTACACGCTGATCGAGATCATGGAAAATCTGACAAAAAACGGTTAGGTTAACATCCCCTTTTTTTTGCCTTTTTAAGTTGAGACCGGACCAGGGAACGTGAGTAAGAAGTTTAATTGAAATCGCTCTTACAGATTTTTCTGGAAATTGAGCCGAATTTGACCATTTTTCGACATTTTTAAGGGGTTTTCTAGGAAAAATGAAGCAAGCATGGAGGAGAATGTTCGAGTTAAATTTTTCTATAACATAGCAGTGTTATATCTTAAAATAATAGTTTCATCATGCTCTTTCAGAAAATATATACATATAAGTGATTTGGGTTGAAGGTTTTGCGACAACTGGTGGCCGAAAAACGGACCCATAGTCTATTCCATGCCGAATAAAAGAATCTCCGGAGTGCACCCTTAAGGCATAATAGTGGAGTCTATGCATTATCTTAATGTAGACTCCGTTACGGAGCGGAGATGTATCATTACGCCAGATTGTTTAATTTTGACTGCCTAGTTATACCTGAAGCTCTATTTTCGGAAGCAGGTGGAAAGAAGACCAGGAGTTCGATTAAAATAATCCACAGTGTGTCCATTAGTATACACTTGAGGTTACTGCATACTGTATTCTATACAGGAGTTATCTCTCCCTGGACTGAGATTTCAGTGGATATTATGGCAGAACGAGGTCCTATCAGAATGATATAAATTTGCCAGTGTAAATTTTCTTTACAAGAGAACCCATTTACAGTCCATAAAGGATATTATTATGGTTTTACAAATTATTTCTCAAGTTTCTGAAGTATTTCCCATGTTTCTAAGAGAAAATTGAGTGCAAAATTACCAATAATTTGGCTTGGTTACATCGCTTATTTGCATTTTCCCGCGTTTCTGCTATCATTGGAAAGCGGAAAAGTAACCACGGCCTTCATATTGCCGAATGGATGAACATTATTAAGAAGAAATAGGTTAATTTTGAGTTTTGTTCTCGAAAATCCTGCTAGAATTGGCAAAATTGATCAAAACAAAGATGGGGTAGGGGGAAAGTTATCGGTCGGATTTCCCAAAATAATATGTATAACTGGCAAGTGTTGTATACCGCCATACTCACAAACACTCTGAGATTACGATACATGTGAATAATTAATTTCGTAAAAAACATCCTGCCCCTTAAGGTGGCCCTCCGCAGTTTCGTAGTAATGGCCCCTCTCTAATTTCATAATACGATAGACTGCCCTTGTTCTACTACATCATAATTCTTCTTGTCTTCTTAATAGCTTATATCTATAATGCCATCCTATTCAGCATTATCAACGCTGCAAACGAGTACGTACAAATCGAGTGCTGGCTTCGTCTACACACTGATCGGGATCATGGAGTAAAGTTTGTCCTGCCTCAGTTATGCCCCTTGGGTGTGCCTAAAAATCGGGACTCATTTACGGAAGAAAATCTGACAAAAAACGGTTAGGTTAACACCCCCTTTTTTTTGCCTTTTTAAGTTGAGACCGGACCAGGGAACGTGAGTAAGAAGTTTAATTGAAATCAGATTTTTCTGGAAATTGAGCCGAATTTGACCATTTTTCGACATTTTTAAGGGGTTTTCTAGGAAAAATGAAGCCAGCATGGAGGAGAATGTTCGAGTTTAATTTTTCTATAACATAGCAGTGTTATATCTTAAAATAATAGTTTTATCATGCTCTTTCAGAAAATATATACATAGCAAGATTTGGGGTTAGCGGTTTCTATGATAACTGGTGGCCGAAAAACGTGAGCCATAGTCTATTTATGCCGAATAAAAGAATCTCCAGAGCGCACCCTTATACATAATAGTGGAGTCTATGGATATCTCAATGTAGACTCCGTTACGGAGCGGAGAAGTGTCATTACGCCAGATTGTTTAATTCTGACTACCTAGTTACATCTGAAGCGCTACTTCCGGGGTCAGGTGGAAAGAAGACCAGGAGTTCGATTAAAATAATCCACAGTGTGTCCATTAGTATACAATTGAGGTTACTGCATACTGTATTCCATACAGGAGTTATCTCCCCCTGGACTGAGATTTCGGTGGATATTATGGCAGAACGAGGTCCTATCAGAATGATATATATTTGCCAGTGTAAATTTTCTTTACAAGAGAACCCATTTACAGTCCATAAAGGATGGAATGGATGTATATTATTATGGTTTTACAAGTTATTTCTCAAGTTTCTGAAGTATTTCCCATGTTTCTAAGAGAAAATTGAGTGCAAAATTACCAATAATTTGACTTGGTTACATCGCTTATTTGCATTTTCCCGCGTTTCTGCTATCAGTGGAAAGCGGAAAAGTAACCACGGCCTTCATATTGCCGAATGGATGACCATTATTAAGAAGAAATAGGTTAATTTTGAGTTTTGTTCTCGAAAATCCTGCTAGAATTGGCAAAATTGATCAAAACAAAGATGGGGTAGGGGGAAAGTTATCGGTTGGATTTCCCAAAATAATATGTATAACTGGCAAGAGTTGTATACCGCCATACTCGCAAACACTCTGAGATTACGATACATGTGAATAATTAATTTCGTAAAAAACATCCTGCCCATTAAGGTGGCCCTCCGCAGTTTCGTAGTAATGGCCCCTCTCTAATTTCATAATACGATAGACTGCCCTTGTTCTGCTACATCATAATTCTTCTTGTCTTCTTAATAGCTTATATCTATAATGCCATCCTATTCAGCATTATCAACGCCGCAAACGAGTACGTACAAATCGAGTGCTGGCTTCGTCTACACGCTGATCGGGATCATGGAGTAAAGTTTGTCCTGCCTCAGTTATGCCCCTTGGGTGTGCCTAAAAATCGGGACTCATTTACGGGTAGAAAATCTGACAAAAAACGGTTAGGTTAACACCCCCCTTTTTTTTGCCTTTTTAAGTTGAGACCGGACCAGGGAACGTGAGTAAGAAGTTTAATTGAAATCGCTCTACAGATTTTTCTGGAAATTGAGCCGAATTTGACCATTTTTCGACATTTTTAAGGGGTTTTCTAGGAAAAATGAAGCCAGCATGGAGGAGAATGTTCGAGTTAAATTTTTCTATAACATAGCATCTTAAAATAATAGTTTCATCATGCTCTTCAGAAAATATATACATATAAGGGATTTGGGTTGAAGGTTTTGCGACAACCGTGGCCGAAAAATCTGGAGCCATAGTCTATTCTATGCCGGAATAAAAGAATCTCCGGAGTGCACCCTTAAGGCATAATAGAGTATCATTACGCCAGATTGTTTATTTTTGACTGCCTAGTTATACCTGAAGCTCTATTTTCGGAAGCAGGTGGAAAGAAGACCAGGAGTTCGATTAAAATAATCCACAGTGTGTCCATTAGTATACAATTGAGGTTACTGCATACTGTATTCCATACAGGAGTTATCTCCCCCTGGACTGAGATTTCGGTGGATGTTATGGCAGAACGAGGTCCTATCAGAATGATAATATAAATTTGCCAAAAAATTTTCTTTACAAGAGAACCCATTTACAGTCCATAAAGGATATTATGGTTTTACAAATTATTTCTCAAGTTTCTGAAGTATTTCCCATGTTTCTAAGAGAAAATTGAGTGCAAAATTACCAATAATTTGACCTGGTTACATCGCTTATTTGCATTTTCCCGCGTTTCTGCTATCATTTGAAAGCGGAAAAGTAACCACGGCCTTCATATTGCCGAATGGATGACCATTATTAAGAAGAAATAGGTTAATTTTGAGTTTTGTTCTCGAAAATCCTGCTAGAATTGGCAAAATTGATCAAACAAAGATGGGGTAGGGGGAAAGTTATTGGTCGGATTTCCCAAAATAATATGTATAACTGCCAAGTGTTGTATACCGCCATACTCGCAAACACTCTGAGATTACGATACATGTGAATAATTAATTTCGTAAAAAAAACATCCTGCCCCTTAAGGTGGTTCTCCGCAGTTTCGTAGTAATGGCCCCCTCCTCTAATTTCATAATACGATAGACTGCCCTTGTTCTGCTACATCATAATTTCTTCTTTTGCCTTCTTAATAGCTTATATCTATAATGCCATCCTTATTCAGCATTATCAACGCTGCAAACGAGCACGTGCAACTGAGCGTTGGTTTCTGCTCCTTCAGCACGTTCGATCGACTATGAGTGCAAAAGTTTCTTAACTTTGTCTTCAGTTATGTGCCCTTTGGTGCCCAAAAAGTCTGTAATCTTCATTTGGTATGGGATAAGAAAATCCTGACATAAAATTTTTTGCTAGGTTAATGATCTTTTTCGCCTTTTTGTTTGAAAGATAACTGACCTGTAAATCTGAGTGCAGTAGTTTGACTGAAAACTGCTCTTTTATAGGATTTTCTGTGAAAACTAGAGTCAGAATTTGACCATTTTTCGACATTTTTAAGGGGTTTTCTAGGAAAATGAAGCAAGCATGGAGGAGAATGTTCGAGTTAAATTTTTCTATAACATAGCAGTGTTATATCTTAAAATAATAGTTTCATCATGCTCTTTCAGAAAATATATACATATAAATGATTTGGGTTGAAGGTTTTGCGACAACCGGTGGCCGAAAAACGGAGCCATAGTCTATTCTATGCCGAATAAAAGAATCTCCGGAGTGCACCCTTAAGGCATAATAGTGGAGTCTATGCATTATCTTAATGTAGACTCCGTTACGGAGCGGAGATGTATCATTACTCCAGATTGTTTAATTTTGACTGCCTAGTTATACCTGAAGCTCTATTTTCGGAAGCAGGTGGAAAGAAGACCAGGAGTTCGATTAAAATAATCCACAGTGTGTCCATTAGTATACAATTGAGGTTACTGCATACTGTATTCCATACAGAGTTATCTCCCCCTGGACTGAGATTTCGGTGGATATTATGGCAGAACGAGGTCCTATCAGAATGATATAAATTTGCCAGTGTAAATTTTCTTTACAAGAGAACCCATTTACAGTCCATAAAGGATATTATTATGGTTTTACAAATTATTTCTCAAGTTTCTAAAGTATTTCCCATGTTTTTAAGAGAAAATTGAGTGCAATTACTCAATAATTTGACTTGGTTACATCGCTTATTTGCATTTTCCCGCGTTTCTGCTATCATTGAAAGCGAAAAGTAACTAATGGCCTTCATATTGCCGAATGGATGACCATTATTAAGAAGAAATAGGTTAATTTTGAGTTTTGTTCTCGGAAAACCTGCCAGAATGCGTTGGGCAAAACGCTTGATCAAAAAACAAAGATGGGGTAGGGGAAAGTTATCGGTCGGATTTCAAAAATGATATGTATAACTGGCAAGTAAGCTACCGCCATACTCGCAAACACTCTGAGATTACGATACATGTGAATAATTAATTTCGTAAAAACATCCTGCCCCTTAAGGTGGCCCTCCGCAGTTTCGTAGTAATGCGCCCCCTCTCTAATTTCTTATAATACGATAGACTGCCCTTGTTCTGGTTGGGTTACATCATAATTCTCTTTGTTCTCTTAATAGCTTATATCTATAATGCCATCCTATTCAGCATTATCAACGCTGCAAACGAGTACGTACAAATCGAGTGCTGGCTTCGTCTACACGCTGATCGGGATCATGGAGTAAAGTTTGTCCTGCCTCAGTTATGCCCCCTTGGGTGTGCCTAAAAATCGGGACTCATTTACGGGAAGAAAATCTGACAAAAAACGGTTAGGTTAACATCCCCTTTTTTTTGCCTTTTTAAGTTGAGACCGGACCAGGGAACGTGAGTAAGAAGTTTAATTGAAATCGCTCTTACAGATTTTTCTGGAAATTGAGCTGAATTTGACCATTTTTCGACATTTTTAAGGGATTTTCTAGGAAAAATGAAGCAAGCATGGAGGAGAATGTTCGAGTTAAATTTTTCTATAACATAGCAGTGTTATATCTTAAAATAATAGTTTCATCATGCTCTTTCAGAAAATATATACATATAAATGATTTGGGTTGAAGGTTTTGCGACAACCGGTGTCCGAAAAACGGAGCCATAGTCTATTCTATGCCGAATAAAAGAATCTCCGGAGTGCACCCTTAAGGCATAATAGTGGAGTCTATGCATTATCTTAATGTAGACTCCGTTACGGAGCGGAGATGCATCATTACGCCAGATTGTTTAATTTTGACTGCCTAGTTATACCTGAAGCGCTATTTTCGGAAGCAGGTGGAAAGAAGACCAGGAGTTCGATTAAAACAATCCACAGTGTGTCCATTAGTATACAATTGAGGTTACTGCATACTGTATTCCATATAGGAGTTATCTCCCCCTGGACTGAGATTTCGGTGGATATTATGGCAGAACGAGGTCCTATCAGAATGATATAAATTTGCCAGTGTAAATTTTCTTTACAAGAGAACCCATTTACAGTCCATAAAAGATGGAATAGATGTATATTATTATGGTTTTACGAATTATTTTTCAAGTTTCTGAAGTATTTCCCATGTTTCTGGGAGGAAATTCAGTGGAAAATTACCAATAATTTGACTTGGTTCCATCTCTTATTTGCATTTTCCCGTGTTTCTGCTATCATTGGAAAGCGAAAGAGCATCCACGGCCTTCATATTGCCGAATGGATGCACATTATCAAGAAGAAATACGTTAATTTTAAGTTTTGTTCTCGAAAATCCTGCTAGAATTGGCAAAAGTGATCAAAACAAAGATGGGGTAGGGGGGAAAGTTATCGGTCAGTTTAAAATAATATGTATAACTGGCAAGTGTTGGCATACCGCCATACTCACCAAACCTCTGAGATACGATACATGCTTGGAATAAATTGGTGTTTACCGTAAAAAACATCCTGCCCTTCCAAGGGTGGCCCTCCGCAGTTCGTAGTAATGGCCCTCTCTAATTTCATAATACTACGATAGACTGCCTTATTCTGCTACATCCTTTTAATTCTTCTTGTCTTCTTGGCAGCTTATATCTATAATGCCATCTATTCAGCATTAATAAACGCTGCGAAAACGGAAGTACGTACAAATCGAGTGCTGGCTTCGTCTACGCTGATCAGGATCAGCTGGGTAAGTTTGTCCTGCCTCAGTTATGCCCCTTTTGGGGTGTGCCTAAAAATCGGGACTCATTTACGGGAAGAAAATCTGACAAAAAACGGTTAGGTTAACATCCCCCTTTTTTTGCCTTTTTTAAGTTGAGACCGGACCAGGGAACGTGAGTAAGAAGTTTAATTGAAATCGCTCTTACAGATTTTTCTGGAAATTGAGCCGAATTTGACCATTTTTCGACATTTTTAAGGGGTTTTCTGGGAAAAATGAAGCAAGCATGGAGGAGAATGTTCGAGTTAAATTTTTCTATAACATAGCAGTGTTATATCTTAAAATAATAGTTTCATCATGCTCTTTCAGAAAATATATACATATAAGTGATTTGGGTTGAAGGTTTTGCGACAACTGGTGGCCGAAAAACGGGCCCATAGTCTATTCCATGCCGAATAAAAGAATCTCCGGAGTGCACCCTTTAAGGCATAATAGTGGAGTCTATGCATTATCTTAATGTAGACTCCGTTACGGAGCGGAGATGTATCATTACGCCAGATTGTTTAATTTTGACTGCCTGGTTATACCTGAAGCTCTATTTTCGGAAGCAGGTGGAAAGAAGACCAGGAGTTCGATTAAAATAATCCACAGTGTGTCCATTAGTATACAATTGAGGTTATTGCATACTGTATTCCATACAGGAGTTATCTCCCCCTGGACTGAGATTTCGGTGGATATTATGGCAGAACTAGGTCTTATCAGAATGATATAAATTTGCCAGTGTAAATTTTCTTTACTAGAGAACCCATTTACAGTCCATAAAGATGGAATGGATGTATATTATTATGGTTTTACAAATTATTTCTCAAGTTTCTGAAGTATTTCCCATGTTTCTAAGATAAAATTGAGTGCAAAATTACCAATAATTTGACTTGGTTACATCGCTTATTTGCATTTTCCCGCGTTTCTGCCATCATTGGAAAGCGGAAAAGTAACCACGGCCTTCATATTGCCGAATGGATGACCATTATTAAGAAGAAATAAGTTAATTTTGAGTTTTGTTCTCGAAAATCCTGCTAGAATTGTCAAAATTGATCAAAACAAAGATGGGGTAGGGGGAAAGTTATCGGTCGGATTTCCCCAAATAATATGTATAACTGGCAAGTGTTGTATACCGCCATACTCGCAAACACTCTGAGATTACGATACATGTGAATAATTAATTTCGTAAAAAACATCCTGCCCCTTAAGGTGGCCCTCCGCAGTTTCGTAGTAATGGCCCCTCTCTAATTTCATAATACGATAGACTGCCCTTGTTCTGCTACATCATAATTCTTCTTGTCTTCTTAATAGCTTATATCTATAATGCCATCCTATTCAGCATTATCAACGCTGCAAACGAGTACGTACAAATCGAGTGCTGGCTTCGTCTACACGCTGATCGGGATCATGGAGTAAAGTTTGTCCTGCCTCAGTTATGCCCCTTGCGTGTGCCTAAAAATCGGGGCTCATTTACGGGAAGAAAATCTGACAAAAAACGGTTAGGTTGACACCCCTTTTTTTGCCTTTTTAAGTTGAGACCGGACCAGGGAACGTGAGTAAGAAGTTTAATTGAAATCGCTCTTACAGATTTTTCTGGAAATTGAGCCGAATTTGACCATTTTTCGACATTTTTAAGGGGTTTTCTAGGAAAAATGAAGCAAGCATGGAGGAGAATGTTCGAGTTAAATTTTTCTATAACATAGCAGTGTTATATCTTAAAATAATAGTTTCATCATGCTCTTTCAGAAAATATATACATATAAGTGATTTGGGTTGAAGGTTTTGCGACAACTGGTGGCCGAAAAACGGGCCCATAGTCTATTCCATGCCGATTAAAAGAATCTCCGGAGTGCACCCTAGTGGAAAAATATTGTCATTTCCCGAAATCATTTTGATTCCGCCTTACGAAGTAAGGGGAGATATTGTGAGAGGAATGATGTCGTCGTCGGTGTAGGAGTCGGCGTTGATGTCGGTGTCAAAAAAAGAATAATAAAAAAAAATCTAAAACGAAATACGAAAAAAACCCCACAACAACAAATAAGTAAAAAATATATGGTATAGGTGGGTATTCCACTAAGGTGGGTGGGGGGCGGGGGTCAGTTATGGCACTACCCCAGGGGATTCTATGTGTGCTCCAATGTTAAACTGATCTAACGATAAGGGTTTTTTTAACATTACAGTCACTTGTCGTAAATCGGGACAGTACGTAAATCGGGACACTTCCGGTATTTCCGCGTTGTTCTCGCGATCGAGGGCGTGATTTCGAATGATAAAGTCGCCAGCGTGGGTGATGTCGTCAGCTGTCGGATTCCCCGTGTTTTCTCGAGCGTGCGGTAAGTTTCACCCACAAAACTATACAAGGTTTCAACGGGGTGCTGTTTCGTGGTGCGGTCGAAAAAGTTTCCAAGCAAGGGCGATAACTTTCACCTCCCTTTATTCAAGCCTCGAACAAAAAATCTTCCGATATTTCTACATATCTTCAACCAAAATGTTTGTGTGTGGAATGCTCGACAGAGGAAACCAAACTAGAACACTGTTACTGTATCTCTGATAGGCGTAAATTATAGCCGAATCTTGCACAACATGCAAATTGACGTAAATCGGGACACTCCATTGAGAGTGACGATTTCACGTTTGGCTTGAGAACCGCGCATTTCTGTTGTTGGTAAGATTAGAAGTAGGCAAACTTTTATAATAGCTGGGTCCGAGGTATATTTTTGCATTTGTTAGCTATTTAGTTTCGTTGTTTGGCTATTTAGTGCGTCAGAACGAAATGAAGGAACAATAATTTTCTAAATTTAATTGCTAAAGACCACGGCACAGAGTTGGGGGGGGGGGAGCGAGGTCGGAAAGTCCTTATAATTTCTCAAACGGGAGAAAGATCAGATATCCAGGCGGCATCAGTAAGATAATTATAATAAATAGTATTTTGGGAACAGATGACGAACATGGCGGGATGTAGATATTATATATCTGAACTAAAATAGGCGAAGGTACAGGTCCTATTCATATACACGGAACAAAATTTAGAACAAATATTTTATACGAAAGAAAAGGGGCCCATGAATAAATTTGTCAAAAGGATTATGAACTCTGAAACAATATGGTCCTCTCAAATATTTTCTGCGTGGGAGAGAGAGGTAGAGCTGTGTTGGGGGGAGGGGGTGAGCGAGAGACATATTAAATGTAGCAATATAGCAGAATATATTGTTGAGGGAGGTATTCGGGGTCATAGACACAAACATCTTTAGGACTATATTCATGCGAAATTGACCTTCGCCATTATTACGTACTGGTATTGATTCTGGGGGAAGGGGGGAGTTCTTGGAAAATTTCAACCAAAAATAACTAGAAAGTATTTGGTGTCCTGGATAAATTTAGGCCAGTATGGCTCCAGTTACAGTGTAACGAAAAGTATAAATAAAATATTGATATTTCCTTCATAAATAAAACTTTTGGAGTGTCTCTTCTTTAGTAAAGTACGAATGCTTACATTTTCCTAGACAAAGCCCACATACCCTGCCGTAATCTCATCAAAAATCATTTTTCATTTTATGTAACTAGATAAATTTAAAAAAGATTGCTTGATTAATCAATAATGTCTCTATCGATATTTTTTTTTTTACTTTCAGGCCGATGGCACCCTTGCCAGGAAGGAAGTCCGTGATTTTAGGAAACATTTCAATTCAGGGCCACTTGACATCGAGATACATTTCCATGATGACGCTAAACAGGTTAAAACTTGGAGAATATATGAAATAAAATTTGTGGAATAAAGGATCATGAAATACAGTGTCTTGCTTTTCTTTTGTGGTATTTTATTGACCTTCTGCAATAAATGAGATATATTTTGAAATATTCCCGCACTAGCAACCTGTTCATGCTGGCTCAATCATTAGTTCATCGCACCACAAAGGGTACCTATACCTGCCTGTATCAGTTTATCCATTTAAAAAAATATCTAATGCAAAGGTAATTTATTGTTTTCTATTCGACATGTTATTTATGAAGGAACAGCTCACTGGAATCCATTTCGTGCTGGAGCTCAATCTAATTTATCAACAATTATCGGCACCCCGTCCGATAAACTGTTCAACAAATCTCCATTATTACAGGATATATCTGTGATTGTCTCCAACAAATCCTTTATCAGGTCATTCCGGACTATATAACAACTGATATATAGTATTTCAGAGAAGTGTGTGTGTACATTTGTATCGATACCATCAAACTGTTAGGTACCATCCACGTGTCGATTGATTTTCCCGCCAAAACGAAAACAACGGGGTCAATATCCGGGTACCTTGTCTCTGTGCCAAACTGATATGCCTAAATGGTTCTCGTTTCCAACATAATATTATGGGCTTTGAGAACGTATTTACCTATTTGGACAATTCAAATACACAATAACAGGCGCCTCGGAGCACGTTTGAAAGTGGGGGGGGGGGAGCTGAACTCTATATCGGCCATGTTAAATGCTGGACTGGTGCTATCTAAGATAGGACTTCTAACATTGGGCGGGGGCTCTAGCCCCCATTGCCCCCCCCCCCCGTTCCGCGGCCCCTGAATAAGACAAGTCTGGTCAACAATAATAGCCCTTATCTCTACTTCCTTCATCAGAATATTTAAATTGAAAGCAACGACAGCCATCAAAATACTGTGGAGAAAAATATATCTTGAATGTTTACTGAGAGAAGGGGGAGGGGGTCACTCAATCGTTTATTTTTCAACAATGGCTATCCAACCCTCCTCTTTTTTCGTTCCATGATAATGAACTTTAGTGACTCCTTTCCTCTTGTCTTAATTGTTTCTTCTTTTTACCTGCGGCACGCAGGTCTACGGGAGGCTCGCGTTGTTGTTGTTGTTGTTGTTCTTGTTCTTCTTCTTGTGACTTTTTGAAATGCGCATGCGCTAAGAGAGTGTGATCTCTGCCACACTTTTCTTTTCAACCTCCGATCTCACATGACAACACTGTCTTCAAGCGCGTTTGAATTCATTTGCAACTATATTCGGTGGAATTAATTATTGCTTCGTTAATTTCCGGATTGGATTTATTATACATGAGAATAGTGTGAATAACGTCAAAGGACCTAGGCTACGAAGTAGGGTAGGCATTAGGACTCGCTTGGACCCCCAGTTGAAATCCTGCCAATATTAAGATGGGCACGGCCCAAGTTAGAATCATCAGTGATTTTAATCAAAAATCACCAGAAATTTTCACCAAAAGTACATTAGGTCAGCTCGAAACATGCTGGCAGCAGTCCCCTAATGCCCCTTCATGCCCAGTGTGAATAACGTCACAGGACATAAGAAGTAGGGTAGGCATTAGGACTCTGACGTACGCTGAACTATTGGACCCCCAGTTGAAATCCTGCCTATATAAAGATGGGCACGGCTCAAGTTATATTCACCAGTGATTTTCATCAAAAGTAGGTCAGCTCGAAACATGCTGGTAACAGTCCCCTAAAGCACCTTCATGCCAAAAATCAAGGTTCTAATATCAACGGTAACACTCAGATATAACATATCTCTCAGATATAACATATATATAAATATTAATATTCATGTCACTGTTCCATTGTTTCTCTTGTTGTATTCCTCTTAAAATTTTGTACTCTGCCTTTGACTGGTGTTTGTACAATAAAATCTTGAATCTTGAATGCTTATTTTGCCGACGAAAGGATTCAGATGGACTCACTCATTACCGGACAATTTCAAGTGGTAGCCCACTTCGAAGGGACAGAAATGACTATGTAGTATTTAATGAGTTAGACACCCCTGTGGGCGAACAATACCTCGCAGTCGTGCAGTTATATTGAGCACTTTCGGTTACAAGCATGACATTTTGCAAATAGCTATTTTGAATGATTCTCTTTCGGACCACAGCCTCTATCCTCATTCTCGCAAGCCAGGGCCTTGATTCGCTGGTATTGATGTTCCCGTCCTCTTCCGCACTCAGAATCCCTTTAGAATAGCATTAATCACTTCCGTAAATTCAATACTTATGTGTATCAGCAAACAATGCGCAGAAACATATTGCATTTGACACCATTCTCTCAAGACGGAGCCCTTTTCTGCTAGAATTTACTGGTTCTATACAAAATGTACGTTACTTTGTCAATCAGTTTTGCGTATGGAATTACGTCATATATAGCAGTTACTGGCCATAAAATCGATCTAGTTGACCTCGTGGCCAAAAGCTATGGCCTTTGTTTTCCTGGAGGGGTTTTTGAGTTTGATTTTGATACTTAGATACCTTTCGCATTGACTTTAACTTGGCAGTCATTTTCGCGAATGCAACAATTTGATGTATCAAAAGATAATAACGAGAATTCGACATCATTCTCTTACACACAGACCTTGTTTAGTGAACTAGCCCCGAAACTTCGCACATGAATCACCTTCGGAATGACTTAGTGACAAACATATTCGCGAATTGAGTATAGGAAGATATCCATAGATACTGACTAGAAATGTTTCTTGTTTGCAAAATTTGATTTTAAAGAAAAGAAATTAATAAAATTAGCAACCTTCGAAAAGGCTTGGCCGAACATGTCAGTTGAGATGATACTTCCTAAGAATGAAATAGTTAATCATTTATATAGAAGAAACAAACCATGTCTTGGTATTGACTTACTGCGTGGAAAAGAGTGGCAAGCAATTTAGTTCGCAGATGATAACGAACGTAAATGCAGAAACCTGATTAATTATTTTAATCGAATATCAAGACTGTAACAGGCCTCAATTTGAATAGTGAAAATGTGTCATTATGCCTCGTGGACAGTTCGATAAAGCCTTAAATCCCATTCCGTAGTTTCACAGATCGAAGTGATAGACCTGATACTAAATTTATTGAAAAATAACTTTGAAGGAAATATAAATTTTCCATTTTGATCGGCAAATTAAGCGATAATGGAGACTGAAGAGCGAAGATTTTCGCGCTATGACTAAATCCTCGAAATTTGTTTGGATTTCCAAATATTTGAAAGCCTTTTTGATTTGCAAAAAGTAACGACTGAACCGAATGTTTTGAAACTTGGCATACACGATACTTGTACCAAAACATTGCCAGAGCGATCATGGTGAGTTCGTCTGTCAATTCAGTATAGACGACACGGCCGAGTCAAAATCGTCGGATTTTGAATGGGGAAAGTGAATATATATATATATGATATCAGAACTATTACGCAATCCCTACAATTGTGGGTTACAAGTTGAAAATTACTTCCCTTGGCATAAAAACACCGGCAGATGGCGCTTTTTTCTACAATTACCACTACCTCCGCTGATATGTCTTTCACTGTATTATTGCCACTGCCGCAGGTTTTGACTACAATGTAGTCATTTCTCACTTGTTTCTTGGATATTTTTCTGTCTTGTTTTTTCTCTATATCATTATCAGGTCATAGAAGATTTAATTAAAATCAAAGACAGGCATCAAATACTGGAGAGGAAATATATAGCTCGAATGTTCGGTGCAGTGTTACCCTGTGATTTATTTTTCAAAAACAGCTATTTTTCTCCTGTCCTGTTTTTTCTTCGCCCTTATTTCTTATTCAGATTCAAATCAGGTGTGCTAATGGTAAGTACGTACGATGAAAGATGAACTGGTATAGTGGCCAACCTCAACGAATTCCCAACTTGAAATCATATAGAAGGCCATCACGAAACAGTTGTGTTGATTGACCTTTGGAAACTAATATACGATGGCTGTCCAGTGTGAATGACGGATTTGACGCATTTAGTCATGGGTTGAACATTTTTATTCATTATTTGTTTTAAATATATCACTATTTTCAAGTGAATATAAATCGAATATGAAACATTTATCTTCAAATCTATAATATTGATGATTCGGAGTTATAATGTGCCTCGCCTTGTTTGTTTGTTTTTTTGTTTTTTTTTGCGGAGTGTTTTCACAAATCAAGTGATCCAGATGCAAGTTGTAAAGATGCAATTATATCATAACGTCGGAATTTTGTTCATTTGCTTTGTATGATAAAAATTAACTAAGATGTATAAAGACTACATGTGAACATTATTTTGTTCAGTTTTTTTTTCAGACCTGTCGTTCATTTTCAGCCTTATATATTTCCATTCTGCTTTTTATTTAATTCGGATACAACCACAGTATAACTTCTTTATATGCTGCGAATTAAAAGAGAAAGAATTTATTTGTGTACATGTACACTGAAGCACATCACTTTTCCACTTCAACATTTCCCGATCAACTGTAATATTTCACGGGTCACCAACCACTTCCAATATTCGTTAACAGTCACAGTCAGAAGCAAATTACACAGGAGGCGTTTTGACAGGCAATTACAAGGAAAATGTGGTTTTAAGAAGAATTCAAAATTATTATAGAATCCATGAGAACATCTACGCTGCAGGCAGCATGGAATTCGGTGGAGCTGTGACTTCTTCAGTGAAAGCCGGGCAACGATTTGGTGTAAGACTCACGAAATATAATTGACAAAGGATCTGCTGCAAGTTGTATTGTCAGTCTTTTGTCCAGGATATTACCTTTTCAACGGGAGGTCTTATACCAAAGCCTTGCCGAAAGCCGTTCAGCTTCGCCAGTCATATCCATTTCCCAGTTGCAATTTGTCCGTAAACATCACCATGTTGGCATAAATTAAATGTGATCAAATGATTCTTATATTCTCTTCTAAGCAAACATCTCTTGTTTTCTATTTATTTCTTACGGGGTAGTCAAGGTGGAGTGACAAAAGAAGGCCTGTCTAACATCCCGCGCTATGGAAAAGATTGTTGATTGCTCTGATCACATTTCTGTGCTATAATAAATATAAAAATCTGGGCTGTAATGAAATTCCCTTCTCGTAAATAAAAACTGATAATTGTACAGAAAATAAGAACCTCAATAAGTCCCCTTAGAAAAAAACGTTGAATGTCCGACATTTTCAGGGATGAGAGCCTATATTCAATATAAAATCTGACGAGCGTAATTATTGATAATAACCCCACTGACGATATCGCTTATCAGTGAAAGAGCAAATGCATTAATTTTTCTTTTCTTCAATGTTCTCAGTTGGCTTTCGAAGTAAATTAAATAGAATTCCATGAGTTTTCGGGATCAAGGTCGTGGGGTTGGAGTCACGTATGTTTGATGGAGCCGAAGCTCTGTGCGCTGATGGAGGCCAATCTCCATAGACTTGCAGAGTCGAGTCCCCGTGGACTGAGATCCAGATTGTAATTACAAAAATAATAGTTGAAAGGCTTTTAAATATGATTGGTCTCTTATTCTATTATTTTCTTAGTTTGCAACTCCTGCTCAAGAATCAATATCTTACCTAAGCAATTATTTTTCTTACGGAGGAAATTATTTCTTGGACACGAGTTACGAACTAAGAAAATATAATAATATTTTCTTTGAAAATCTCTTTTAAGAATATTTATCTTGCGTGGCTCCCAAGAAAAGTTTCCTTGGATTAGAGAAATAAAAACATTTCTGCAGAATTTGGAAAAATAAGCAAACCTTCATTATTAAAAAGCAACTGAAGAGTTCTTTGAACCAATCCTTTTCATGCAAATATTCTTGCTTTATTATCTATACTGATTTACCCTGTTATAAAGTGAATGCAGAGTTTTCCTTTTTTAAGAATATTTAAGAAATCTTTTTGAACAGTGTAATCGTTGTGAAGTCGTCATCTAGAGACTGATGTATCTCAGTCACGCTTTGATTGTGACTGTTCATATGAGCACCATGAGGATCTTGAAGTACATGGGTTCATATGACCCCTAGCCGCGGGTTAAGCGGAATTAGACACAAACTACGAAACGTTACGCCATAGATCTTTCACGCTACGCTGCGCTCGTATTTTGCAACCAGCATGCGATATGTATCGCCAAATTTGAGAAACTTGGTTCTTTGAGAGGCGCTTGGTGATGGTGAACTTGGTGAACCCTCGATGAAGTAAATAAAATATTAAACATAGTAACCCTACCTGCACCACCCCCCCCCCCCCCCCCCCCCTCCCGCCATCCCACTACCAAAATTTCTCTTCTATATTCACAATGACAAAAAATGAGAACTGAGGAGGGGATCATGTGTAAATTCGAAATGGTGGTCATGTGGTGTACCAGAAAATTGATATTTTCGTTATTTTTCTTTAAAAAATTCTGCTTTTCTTCGAGGAAAAGTGGGTAAAAACTATTTTATTTCACTTCAGACTATTATGTACTAATTTATCATGTAGCTTTTGCAAAGGAACTGCGGCACATAAAAAAAACATTGGCAAAATCTGACCGCTAAATCGATAAAAAATGCCTCTTAAAATGAAGTCATGCACTGTAACGCCGTAGAAGCGGCCATCTTATATTTTTTACATTTTCTGGTATATATATATATATAACTTTATTTACTGAGGGTTTACAAAAATACTCAGTCAGTTTGAAAAACTGTTCTTCCCTGAGGCCCTCTAACAACAAGACAATTGCAAAGAAATAAGCTATCATAATTACACACGTACATGTATAAAACAAATCTGAAGGAAAACAAGGATATATATACAAATGTTACTCAATGTTACTGCATGTTCATTAAAGAATTCATCATTCTGGACTTGAATATCCCAAGGGAGGGAGATGTTGTAATATTTTGGTCTAGGGAGTTCCACAACTTTGCTCCTGTATAGCTCAAGCTTTGCATCATATAGCATGTTTTGGGTCGAGGAAGGTACAGTTTGTTGTTCGCAGTTGACCTGAGGTTTCTCGTTGTAACTTCATTTACATATTTAAATAGATCATTAAGGTATGAGGGACATTGCTGGTTGATGATTTTGTACATGAAGGTTGCTTTTTGAGATACTATTCTGTCTGGTATACTGATCCATTGAAGCTCTTGCAGAAGAGTTCTTGTGGGAGTTAAATAGTGGGAGTTCAGGATGATTCTGGCAGCACGTTTCTGTAGTTTGTACACTCTGTTTATCTGGGACGCAGTTGCATTTCCCCAGATTGTCATACAATAATCCATATGCGGGAGAATAAATGCATTATAATATATAATTTTGGCTTCTCTTCTCAGAAGATGTCGGTATCTGTAGAGGATACCAAGTTTGGTGGATATCTTGTCACAGACCATATCAACATGGTCCTGCCAACTTAGTGTTTGGTCAATAACTAGTCCTAGGATCTTATCGGACTGCACATTTTGCAGTTCAGACCTGTTAATTTGTAAATGGATATCTTTGTCAATCTTTTGAAGCTTAGGTCTCCTACCAATGAGCATAATTGTGGACTTTGTTGGGTGAAGATACATTTTGTTTAGAAAACACCATTCCTCAATGACCTCCAAATCCGGACCCATGATTCTTTCAAGTTCTGTTACACCAGAACCATGTGTATAAATAGTACTATCATCAGCATACAGGTCTATTGTACTCGAAATATCACAAAGCAATAAGTCATTCACATATATAATAAATATCAGGGGCCCAAGTATGGATCCCTGAGGAACACCAGCCTGGATTGGGAGAAGATCAGACCTGTGGTTCTCTATGCTAACAAATTGTGTTCTTTTGTATAAGTAAGACTTCATCCAGCCAAGTGATTTATCATCAAGTTGGTATATTTTCATTTTGTCCATAACAATGTCATGGTTTACAGTGTCAAATGCCTTTTTGAAATCCAGTTTGACACACCCTACAAGATTGCCATCATCAATAGAGGATAACCAAGATTCAATCATTTTAGTCAGTGCGCTTTGACATGAATGTTTAGCACGGAAACCTGATTGACTATCATTGATTGATTTCCTGATTGGTAGAGCTTGACCTAAAGGTAAGTGTCAGTCCCCTAGCTCAAGGGATAAGAAAAATAAGGTAAAGATAGGGTTAAAAGAGCGGCTGTGGCATGTTTAGTAACTTTTGAGTAGTCAACCAATGATGTAGCTCTATAGTAATTACTCACTTTGGCACATACTGGCGTGGTCAAACGCTCGAGCCGGGATGTCCGGTTTCACGGTCTGCTCCATCCGATCAGGATCAGGCTCGGTTACATGTCTGCAGATATGTTTCTGACCTTGCCTATTACCAGTATAACTGACAATTTAAATCACTGTGTGCGAGAAATGATATATCGAGTTATCTGAAGAGGAAACACATTTGATGGTGTATCCCAATCGAGGTAAACCAAGATGGTAAATCAGGGGAATACCATCTAGACGTAACGCTACGCTATCGCCGATATTCTACTAGATCCCATAAAGCCAATCACGACCATTTCTATCTTTTCTCTCTGACAATGATTGACGTTCACTTCACGGAGATTAACATCTCCGCACGGCACAATCTTTTGATATTTTCTAACCCTAACAGAGCCAGACTTTTCGACGGGAGTAAATTCTTTGATCTTTGCGGTTTTTCACGCACCCTGTCTGGAAATGATGCCATATTTGGATACTGTTTCAGGATAATGTTTATATTTTAGACCACGAGCTACCGTGTGTAATTACTGTGGGCGTGATTTTGAAATTCTTCAACAAGCTACCCACCTGATTGGCTAACAATAGTAGTTTCAAATTCGCACGGGATTTATATTATTATTAGATTAGATTTTTTACATTTTCTGGTAGAGCTTGACCTAAAGGTAAGTGTCAGTCGGAAGTTTTATTATTATTAGATATTATATCTGAGTTTACTGAGATTGGGTGTATCCAAGCTGCTCATCTATCGACATCCAGATCGCATATCGACACCTCGATGCAAGACAACTCAGAGAAAAAGCCATTACCATCCACTCTACCCATACAGGCCTATACCGGGATAAACAGGCCCAGAAAAATATCCAGATTGATTTGATTGGGTTCGCACCGATGTATCTGTTCATGACTTGAGTAGCTGGCCATATACAGGGTCATCGGATGACATGATCTCGGATAGTTGGCCCATTAATTTAATGGTTTGATCAAATACAGATAGCCGATAGTAAACATTAGAGGTATTGTGGTTGTAGGATAGCTGTTATCAATTCCTATATACAGAGGCTATCTAATTCGTAAGATAAGGGTTTGTTGTTGTCTTTGCGTTTTCGGTAATAAGCGAACGTGCTTCGGCATGGATTTTTTTTTTCGGAGAGGAGAATTTTTTATCGGATATTTTATTTACGATATGTATTACGTTTTCGATACTTTATATTGGTCATGCTTGCATGTGTGTTTCCACTCGTACCGGCCTACATCAATACAAGAGCCGGAAATGCTCCAAAAGGGATTTTAATGAACTTGTATTGTTAATGTCTCGAGGAAGTCCCCAACAACATATTAAGGCCATTGTCCTCCCCCGAAACCAAATGGGTAACCTGCGATCAGTTTGTGGTATACTGGAGTTTTTATCGAGTCTTTATATCGGACTTGTCTTTATCTGTCCACTTTTGTGGCTGCTGTTTTCTGCATGAACGGCGTTTTATGTGGTATCTGTATGGATGAGACGAAAGAAATACATCGATATAGTAAGTGAGAAGAACGAAGATAATAAAATGGATTCGGCTTAATGCTTTGCTGTCCATTCTCATCAATGGCCTATAACAGTTAAAATGACTACCTATTTGCTGTTGAAACTGTTTAACAAGAGAGAAATAGAAAAGCAGAAGAAAGACAGCAAAAACGTTTCCATAGATAGACGATTTCAATTCCCACATTGTTAACTACCCCTTCCTGGACAGTAATATCCCGTAAGGGCTTGTATATGCATATCTCGCCGTGTATAATTCTCTAGATCCTGCATGTGTAATATGTGACGATTCAATCAACGCCTCAAAACATTTTTGTAGAAACTCCTTCACTCAAAGTTTCTCAAAGTTGGTGATTAATTTCACATACTAATATAGCAAATTACGATCGTATAGTGTAAAAGACCTTTGGCGCTATGTTCGTAACTTGGTTCTAATTCCGTTCAACCCGGGGTTAGAAGTCGCATGAACAGCGTGTTAGATCTTCATGATGTTCATATGAATACTCATAACATTCTTATCGGATCATTGAAAACTGTTGGTCGCTTGGGTTTATATACTTTAGTTTATGCTGCGTGGAATTTGGTGCTAATATGGCCTGATGAATTAAGTTTTTCGATTATGGGCGCCGGAAATTCTTCATGGACGACGGCTTGCTTATCAATGTCGGACCTGACGCTTATACCTTACAGAATCTTTCTAACTGATCCACGATATACCAGTGGGTTTCTTTGCCAAGAAAATGGGGGATTTTAAATTTACCTTCACTTGTGTGAAGATGTGCTAAATAGGCCCACCCATTATTCTTTCCAATTCTGTTTTCTTGTACGATTATCAGGCATGGGGACATCAACGATACAATAAACCTGCGACAAACTACAATTTCACTTGAAAAAGCTCTTACGGGTGAGTTTAGGAAATCCCGTGTTTGTGGTAAAGGAAAAATTATATGACAGACCTACCTCAGATAGTGATACCGGTAACTTTATTGGGATGTTCTCCAAGAACAGATCACGAGAATACAGCATTGAAAGTCTTGAGAGGATGTAGATTCTGAGAGGGGGTAACTCCCCCTGGCAGCGCAGATTTTTTTTTCTTTTTTTTTTCATAATTGATGGGAAATTGGCGCTCTCTGGGAGCATTTGAACGGTATAAAATTGTAAGAATTGAACTGAAATGGCTCATTACAGTGGTGATCACTACAATGATATACAAGCTGAAATGATCCTTCATTCCCGGGTTTATACTATAATTCAAGTTAATCCTTAAAAAATACTAACTTGCCTCGATAGCAGCTGGTTTGTTAACCGGGTCACTGTGCTATCTCTTTAACATAGAAAATGTATGTAATTGATGATAACTGGATTATTTTCGACTTGCAGTTGCCAGACTTATCAAAAATGTAAGCTTAGTGGTGCTTTCTTGCAATAGTAGGAAAAACTTATCCATATATATCATATGAACACCAGTTATCAAACAGTGACTGGGTCTAGGTTACATTTCATACCTTTATTTCTTTGTGAAAAGTAGTTTAGAATTTGTATATCTCTTGTTTAAAAAAAACAAAAACAAACAAAAACAAAACAAGTTTATAATGAAAATGTTACAAACGTACTGCTCAACCGACGTGTTGATGTTCTTTCGTCCGAGCAGGCGATATTGGATTGGATTCCATTCTCGGGAACGGTCGCACGAGATTTGAGCCCGAAATCGTCAACAATGTGTTGCTTTGTTCATCGCTCGATTACAATCTTATTTCAGTCCTACTGGTACGTTATGGCGCTGGTAAGTTTACTTTCCCTATATTAAACAACAATTGAAAAAGATACCTTATAAGATAAACTTTTCTTCTAAGCTATTGTTCTTTTCCTTTCTTCTTTCTTTCTTTCTTTCTTTTTTTTTATTTGTATTTTTTTTTGGCCGGCAAAATAGCTCCCCCTTGTCTAGGCCATTGCGGTTAATCATCAGTGTTTCAGGACGCTAATGACCAAAGCAGGGCACTTCGATCCAACAGGTGACGCTTGATGGGTTCCGGAAGCAATTTTTCCCTTCTAGTCGCGTCAGCACCAAATCCAACTGAACCAGGCGTTCTGGAAAATATCACTAAAGTAATTCTCCAAACCATATAAACCAAATAGCATGGTGTTATACTCATAAAGTCCCATTGTATCGGTTGTTGAATATATTGTAACACTTAATACACACTGGACCATTTGGACGAATATTTGTCCACATATCGCCAAAAACTCCTATGGGTGCTAAATACACTAATGATCATGTCACTTCCAGTCACGTGACCCGTGCGTACAATACTCAATCCACACAACAGACACAAAAGTTCAACCCCAAGATCCAAGGTCAATGATCATGATCAAACCATACTTGCAACACTACCGCAGCATTTGCATCCACAAAATGGATCAATGTGATAGAATTTGCGGGGGAAGTTCGTCATGTAAGGATCTTCAAACCGGGAACACAGTGTGCAATACAGCTTGTCGGGTAGCTTTTCCAGGTTGAACAAGGTTCTCTACATGTAGTCACCTATTGTGTTTTCCTTACATGACGAATAGGCCATTTGAGGATTGTATATCACTTGTGTCCCAATAGTTTCACATTCTGATTAAATATTGATATTCGATAGGAAATATAACATGTACTGAGGTTTGAGATAGCTCAAATGAATTGTCGTATGAATCCGCATCTGGAGGGTATCTATTTTTTTAGGTAAAGGTTTGTTGTATTGGTGTTTATTCGGAAAAAAGGTTGACGTGCCTCGGTATGTTTGTTTCGGATGGAGAAAGTGATATATTTGATTAGCGATATATATATTATGAGTGCGATACATTATATTTGTCATGCTTGCATGTTTGCTTCCGCTCGTATCGGTCTGAATCAATACCAGAGGCGGAAATGCTCCGAAAGTAATTTTAATGAATTTTTATTGTTAGCGTCTCGAGAAACCCTCCAAGAACCAGCTCAATATCACTTCATATTTCAGGCTATGAATGGGTGAACTGCGATCAATTTGTGGTATACGGGAGTTTTTATCGAGTCTTTATGGTGTTAGTGAAGTTAGTCAGTTGTTGTTATAGAGTATTTTGGAAAATGCTGAAAGTGTATGCCTGAAGATAATGACATTGCATTTGTAGTGCATTTGGATGCTGGACTTTACAGCATTAACATTTACATAGGGACTTTCAGGAACTAACAGCACTGCTCATGTCATTATCTTCCGGCATACCCTTTTCAACATCTTCCAAAATACTCTGTAAAACAACAACAACAGCACTCCTCCAACACCTAATATCGAGTTTATTTTTATCTGTCTACTTTTGTGGTTGCTGTTTTCCGGATGAACGGCATTGTATAACCCATCTCTAACGTCGAGTGACAGTGGAGAATGCTATCATAGACGAGTCGCAAATAGTTTTTTTGAAACTGATGCACCTCTCACTATAAGTTTGTAGCCTATACTGAGGACCTGAAGGCCCTGCAATGGCATGCATTCGTATAACTTCAATTGGACACGTCTTTCCATACATCAACAATCTAATTCGAAATTGTCTATGGCAACCTGACATTCATTTACATTTCAAAACCATGTTCTCTAAATATAATGCCCTTGGTGCATTGATCTGGTTCACCACGTTTGCAGGGCTTTCATACATCCGCGCAATGAATACTTAATCTCGATTTTCACAACTAATTTTGATGAGACATTCTTGGGAACTGTAATAATGGAGCCTAACATGAAGGTAACTAATTACTGCTTGAAAATAACGGATTGTTCCAGAAAAAAAACTGTTATCAACTGTCTGTTGTGGTGGGTAAACAGGACGGGTCTTCAAGTGAAATGGCCAAGGATGATTACATATAAGAAACCAGGATAACTTTACGTAAATCAAATCCGAATCAAGTTATGAAATGGGAAAACGTGCGAAACTGAATACTATATGATTTAGACTTTGATGAAGAACCCAGTCAGGTGAAAAGTTGATTAAGAGAGTTAAACGATAGTTGTGACGTCACACTATTCAGCAACTGTAGATTATTTTTCTAGGATGTACTTCAGCCACTACATGTTATTTTCACACATGCATAGTCCCTTTAGTACACACAGGCTGGTGAGATTTTCTATTCCGAAATAGAGAAGAGGCGTGTGCTGTTTTAAACCTGCAACAAATCTGGAAAACACACAACAAATCCAAGTGAAATAAGGCACTTCCTGGTAAATCCACTTCCGAAATCATAACGAAAGGAGTCGCTTCAACACCGTAAATCTTTCCTGGTTGTCCATCCTAGGAATGTCCATGTCAGTTAAGTTAGTTAGGTAAAAGTTAGTCACACATATCAACAAACAAAAGACAAACACAGTGCAGACGCTCTCATCAATGAAGATGTGAGCGACTCTGCCGTCAAGTCTCTACGTCCCCTCAAAAGAGTTGATCGAGTATTGACCTGCTCAAATTGTTTACAGCGGATCCGTCATATCAATAGAACTGGTACGGGCAGTCATGACGGTACGGACAAAACATTAACACAATTATTAATTTGGCCACGTAAACTGGAACGAAGATAACCAGGCGATGTGTCGACTACGCACAACAGCTAAATACTATAGTTCATTTTATAAATACAAAGTCATACAATAAAATGATAAAAACTGATAATATAATATCAACATAGCGAAGCGATATTTATGAGGCGCCGTTTGTGACAATATTGTCAACGACAAATATATAGAGTTAAAACCAAAATATAAAGTCGCCGTTTGTGAAAATATTGTCAAACACAAATATATAGTTAAAACCTTTGTAAATATATATAAAACGAAATAAATAGGGCCTATATATAAAGTTATTTTTTTTTTATTTTTATAAATATTTTTTTAACATAAATAACGATAGGAAGTTAAGACGTTAAATTTAACGTAAATATAAAGTACATGAACAAACTTAAATAAAGTGTACATGTAAACCGGATATGCCCAAAGGAAGCTGCGCAATCGATGTGCGCGCGAGTGATACTGGTTAATCAAAACTGCAACTGGGTTCTGAAGCGAAACTATGACAGCGGTGAAAGCCACTCGCATGTCACAGATGTGGCGAATCAAACAATAAGATCACGTACCTGAACATATTTCAGCTCACTGCCATTATAATTTAGTAGAGGCCTATTCCAATTTTCAACAATTACTGTTGTCATTTACAATCGTACTTCAGAGTTATCACATCAATTAGATATAAGTACATTCTACTTATAAATCAACATAAGATATCCTAGCCTGCAGCCAATATCATAGCCTGTCCCTTTGATGTTCAATCCACGATTCCGCTGGCCAAGTCGCTGGTTGCTATTTGCCGCATAAAAACATCAACAGAAGTTGAAATAAAACATGCGCAATAACGATGTATTAATTATGCGCAGCACAAATATTAGGCAATTTGAAATCATACTGAATATGAGCATATTTCATTGATCAGAATATGACCATTCATAGCTTAGTTATAGGATTTGTAATTATATTGTCGTTTTTGTATATTTTATCGTTTTTCGATAATTTCCGCATTTCCAAACAAGACGAAAAGCGACTTGGCCGGCGGAATCGTAGATTGAACATCTAAGGGACAGGCCGTGATATTGGCTGCAGGCTAGGATATCTTATGGTGATTTATAAGTAGATGTATTTATATCTAATTGATGTGATAACTCTGAAGTACGATTGTAAATGATAACAGTAATTGTTGAAAATTGGAATAGGCCTTTACTAAATGATTATGGCAGTGAGCTGAAATATGTTCAGGTACGTGATCTTATTGTTTGATTCGCCACATCTGTGACATGCGAGTGGTTTTCACCGCTGTCATAGTTTCGCTTCCGAACTCAGTTGCAGTTTTGATTAACCAGTTTTACTCGCGCGCACATCGATTGCGCAGCTTCCTTTGGGCATATCCGGTTTACATGTACACTTTATTTAAGTTTGTTCGTGTACTTTATATTTACGTTAAATTTAACGTCTTAACTTCCTATAGTTATTTATGTTAAAAAAATATTTATAAAAATAAAAAAAAAAAAACTTTATATATAGGCCCTATTTATTTCGTTTTATATATATTTACAAAGGTTTTAACTATATATTTGTGTTTGACAATATTTTCACAAACGGCGACTTTATATTTTGGTTTTAACTCTATATATTTGTCGTTGACAATATTGTCACAAACGGCGCCTCATAGATATTTTTGACCAAAGGGACACAAATGTGCAACAAATAGATACCACTTCTTCTTACACCGAGACCACCGATTTTTTAGCGCTGAATTTCTTGACAAAATCAATGTCTGCTTACATGAAGTATGTCAATATACCACTGAGTCCGAGAAGCCGACTCGTAACTGCACCTACATTGTACAATAATATTCACCCAATTACGTAACGGAACACACCGGCTGTGGAAGTGTAGATTCGGGAAAAATAATCTATACCCTTTACAACAAAGAAGCTATCGTTTAAGTTAGAGAAAACACTCGTAACTGTCGATTCTTGAAAAAGAATGGACTCGGCGCTTCGCGCTTCGTCCATTCTTTTTCAAGAATCGACAGTTACGAGTGCTTTCTCCACTACATAATAACTTTATTTATGACATTGAAGATAACGCTGATGTTGAGAACATTGATTCTGAAGAAGAAACAGCAAGTGTCATCAGATATATATATCGTGAATATTAAAAATAAAGAATAGATACTTAGGGTCTCCCTTCATTTACCTACAAATCACTATATTACCTCATACTTGTACACCGCCGCCGTCGCCGTCATAGCCTTATATGGATATGCTATATCGATACTCTCGTAAAACTGAATGCTATTTTTTTAATTTAATATTTTATAGGACTTTTATAGGACTGAACTACGTTTGAATAGTAGACAGTGGACATGTTCGGATGCGAGTATTGGGGTTCCAATGAAGCCTGCGTGGTGATACATCAAACCCAAGCTGGGGGTGCCGCCCTGGATATGTTTATTATGGTGTTTATTTTCTATGTATGTCATCATCACCATGGTTGCTCTTGTCCAATCATAAGCCCCCATATGAGTAGCGGCCCTTGCTGACGCCTCGGTGGCCATGTTCTATCTGTGTTCACCATCCGTTCATTCACCTCTACATGATACTGTAACGGTACTTACAATGGTAAAAATGGTATCGACGTAATGGGCCAGACTGTTGTTGTCCAGCACAGGAGTATGGCGGTGAAAATAGCGACTAGTGTTGGTACTTAGAGCTCATATAATCCTGCTCCTGCAACGCTCGTTTGTTGGCTCGTCAGGGTCGTTGGTGTAGTCGTCCTCCTCGGACGGTGCTGGGTTCCTGGAGAGCGGTGATATGCATCTCGCACTTTGCATGTATTCGGAACGTAAGATGATGTGAAACGATCTGGCTTCGTGGGAACTCGTTAGAAACGAGTCTTTTCAGAGCTCAGACATCGGCCCTATTTATGCATTTTTATCTCTTCCAGTTCTAACTGCATGGATTTCCAACCCACCCAACAATCAGAAACCCGTCTCTATTTGAACCCCACTCCGGAGCGAGCTACCCACCAACCAATCGTAGAGCCACCCTTACTAATGGTCCAACACTGAGCTGTTGGGAACCACACCATACCTTAGAAGCATGGCGAGGTTATCATGGTCTGTTCAATGTATGCGCACAAAAAGAAATCCGTTTTGGCGATCTCGATATACGTCCCCCAATCTGATTAAAACTCTCCTCTATCAGATTGCACGTCCCCAAGATCACACCGCCATTTTTGTTTTGCTTTACCTGGTACACGCCTCCGCTCGTCCTAGGGGAATCCTTTAGCCCGCCATTTTGTTTGTTTTGAAATTGAGGGGCGAAAGTGATACCTCGGGTCGCGAAAAGCTTGATACTCGGGAAACTGAAACCCTGATATCTCCCACCAATCTCGTTCTCGGAAAACGATCCACTTCCGATGGTGTTTGCGCACCTCTACTCCCCTACCCACCATACCATATGGCGCATGCCTGGGCTCTAGAGTCTCGTGGGGTGGAAATCCGATGCGTTTCGCCCCTGTCGTTATCGGTGGAACATCTCACTTCCGCTTTGCATACTCAGTGACACATTCCTGGTCCCATGTCGCTCATCCCTGTCGTTCTCGGTAGAGCGTTTGACTTTCGGTTGCACATGCGCACCCCAACTCCCCTAACCCACCATACCCTATAGTGCACGGGTCCAGGAGTCTCGTTGGATAGAACTCCGATGTCTCTTATCTCTCTTGTTCTTGGCAAAGCATTCTACTTCCAGTCACCCATCATCCCCTATCCACACTACCCTATGGAACATGCCTGGATCCAGGAGTCTCGTTGGATAAACCTCCCATGTCTATGACCCCTTTTGTTCTCGGTAAGGGGTTTAACTTGCGTTTGCGCGCACGTACTCATCAGCCCCTCCACACACTATCTTAGGGTACATGCCTGGGACTATGAGTCTCGCTGGATGAAACTGTCATATCACTCACTCCTCTCGTTCTCGGTAAGTGGTTCTACTTTCAGTTGCGTACGCGCAAAATCATCCTCTCCGCACACTACCCTATGGCACATGCCGAGTTAGGAGTCTCGTGAAGTGAAACCCCCATGTGTCTCGCCTCTCGTTCTCGGTAAAACGTTGCATTTCTGTTTGTGCATGCGCACCCATCATCTCCTCGCCACACTACACCAACATGACTATGTGAACGATAAGGAATTCCGCCTGAGAGTACAGGCACCCAAGATCACTGTTCCCCGGACGCTCTTCCAAGGCTGCCATTTATTATTGCAAAAGAAAGCTCAGATTTGTTTACCGAAAGTCACGTGACCGGAGGTTGAGCAGCCGGAAGTGTACTAGCGCAAAATGCACACAACATCGAAAGTCTCCATGAGACCTATTTCTTCCGTTTCTGTACTGCTTACATTCAAGCAGCAAAATCCTAAGGTATACATACTGCTCCCTAGACAACGTAAATTATCATACCAATAAGTCTTACAATCACCTTCAAAAGTGGTAGGTGAAATCATGGATAAAGTGACACAGAACAGTTGAAGGTTGGTGTGTGAGGGCTCCTCCCCAACACAAATGAGACTTACAAAAAGTTTCGATCTAGTAGGCCGGCCTAGCTACACATACAGTCATACGCCTAGTTCAGAAGCTTTATGAAGCTTGGAATAGCTTGGAAAATTTATGAAGCCTGGAATAGGGGATATGGGCCTACGTCATTATGATGATAAGGGGCTTTGACAGGTGTTTGGAAGCTCTACAATTGGCGTTCAAGGTAAAATAGTGTGTTTCTCGGCATTCCCAGGGGAACGTACCGTATAGTTACAGTTAATTTACTGTCAATGAAGCATTGGCTGATTGGAGACTATAAAAATTCCTTCAGATGCAATGCGCGTCCATCATCTTAGTATGAGGAATATGCCGATAGTAGTATAGAAAAGCTATTTAAAGTCAACTTTTCAAGGGAGGTAACTCTTTTGGGGTCTAGGTGGGTCCCTAGTGGTCCGATGGAGTCGAGTGAGGTATCACTGTGAAGCATATGTGAGGGGGCATCCGATGGGCTGGGTGTGGAGTTGGAATATCGTCATTCTGCGCATGTGCAGTAGAGAAAGTGTATGGAAATAGACGTTTTAGGATCTAGGTGAGCCCCTAATGGGCCGATGGAGTCGTAAGAGGTATCAGTGTAAAGCAGTCGTGAGGCAGCATCCCATGGACTAGTGTCTCGACCGTTGTCAACATTCTGCGCATGCGCAAACAGGGAATTGTGGGAAAAGGGCATGGGAAATAGACGTTTTGGGGCCGAGAGGGGCTCCTAGTCGTCCAATGGGGTCGAGTGAGGTATCGTTGTGAAGGATACGTGAGGGGGCATCCGCCTGGACTAGTGTGTCTTTCGTTTTCAACATTCTGTGCATGCACAGACAGGGAATTGTGGGAAAAGGGTATGGAAATAGACGTTTTGGGGTCTAGGTGGGCCACTATTGGTCCGATGGAGTCAAGTGAGGTAACAATGTGAAGCACACGTGAGGGAGCATCCGACTGGGTGGATGTGGGTAGGAATATCGTCATATGGAAATAGACATTTTGGGGCCGATATGGACCACTAGTGGTCCAAATGGGTTGTGGGAGGTGTCAAAGTAAAGCTTTTGTGGGGTAGAGTCAGAATGGCGTGTGTTTTTTTATAGCAAGTCGCGTCAATCTGCGCATGCGCAGTTGGGTGTAGTAAGTAAAGTGGCCATTTTGGGGAAGTGAAGGAAGGTATTTGGTGTAGAGATGGACCACTATTGCTCCAAATGCATCATGGGAGGTGTCATTTTGTAGCTCTCGGGGTGTAGACCCCGATTCGAAGGATGTCCACTGCATCTGTGACGTCATCGGTGACGTCATCAGTACGAGTAGTAGCCAAAGTGGGCGTTTTGTGGTGTGAAGGAAAGTGTTGAAATGGGGTAGAAATGGACCATCCTTGGTCCGAATGCGTCGTGTGAAGTGGCATCTTGTAGCAACGCTCGCCAACGCTTAGCTTAACGCTTCAACGCCCTGGTGAATTAGCTCAGAAGGTCTGATTTTCATGGAATCGACACCAATACATCGAAATGCAGTGACGGCCGTCAACGTCCGTCGTTACGCCTCAACGTCCTAGCATAACGCCTTGACGCCATGATATAGACAGATGAGAGAAAAACAACAACAAAGATGACAGAAGAGAGAACAACAACAACAACAAGTTTTTTCATATAGTTTATTCTCCCCAATGTTACATCATACCCACGCTGGGGAGCCGCGTTGGGTATGTTTACAATTCAAGAAGACTTTTGTCCAATCAGAGGCCGCCATTTGGCACTGCATCTGTCATACTCGTTCTTGCACGTTACATATATTTTCAGCTGATCTTGTCTGTCGTCCTTTCAGAAACTTTCATCCTTTTGTTCTAGTCCTCCTCGGGCAGGCCTGGATATTGTTTGGGCAACATGTCCTGAAACAGTTGTTTGCGCATTCTGCTCGCATTTTTCACGGCCTCGGTGGGTGTTAGCCCCATATGCTCTTCCAAGCTTTGTACACCGAATAACGCGCGCGCTGCGGCCGGGCCGGGGAAAACCCAGAATGAAAATCCGGACCATACGTCTAAGGTCTTAGGAAAATTTGGAACGCTTCTGTGTTCGGAGGTAGTTTTTTTGGTCATTCTGAAAACCGGAAGTGACGTCACACACTTGCGCAGACCCACCAAACCACGTGACCTGTGCAGTAACCTGCATCGAAAAAACCCGGATGTAAGATGAGTACCCTAATTTTACATGCACCCACCCATGCACCCAGGCCCCGATAAGCCCGGGGACCGATATTTGCCCTTTGGGATAGGGTTGATAGGAGTTTTCCCCTATTGTAGGGGTAAAGTCCGTGTTCCGCTTTTATATTTTCGGGGGACATATCCTCATTTTACATACACCCACCCTGCCTTTCTCGGCAGGCCCCGATAAGCCCGGGGGACCGATATTCGCCCTTTTGGATAGGGTTAATAGGAGTTGTCCCCTATTTTAGGGGTAAAGTCCGTGTTCCGCTTTATATATTTTCGGGGACAAATCCTCATTTTACAAGCACCCACCCATGACTTGATAGGCAGACCCCGATAAGCTCGGGGACCGATATTAGCCCTTTGGAATAGTGTTGATAGGGGGTTTCCTCTCTTGTAGGGGTAAAGTCCGTGTTCCGCTTCTTATATTTTCGGGACAAATCCTCATTTTACATACACCCACCCTACCTCTCTCAGCAGGCCCGATAAGCCAGGGGGACCGATATTCGCCCTTTGGGATAGGGTTGATATGAGTTTTCTCCTATTGTAGGGGTAAAGTCCGTGTTCCGCTTTTTATATTTTCGGGACAAATCCTAATTTTACATGCACCCACCCATGACTTGATAGGCAGACCCCGATAAGCCCGGGGACCGATATTCACCCTTTGGGATAGGGTTGATAGGGGTTTTCCTCTATTGTAGGGGTAAAGTCCGTGTTCCGCTTTTTATATTTTCGGGACAAATCCTAAATTTACATACACCCACTCCCCCACCCTACCTCTCTCAGCAGGCCCCGATAAGCCAGGGACCGATATTAGCCCTTTGGGATAGGGTTGATAGGAGTTTTCCTCTATTGTAAAGTCTGTGTTCCGCTTTTTTTATATTTTCGGGGACGAATCCCACCCATGACTGGATAGCCCTGGAGGAGCGCTTCACTTTGACATCTCTCTCGACCCAATCGGTCCACAAGGGGCCCCTCTCGCCCCTGAAGATTGCCGAACATTGTCACGAAAACCCACGTATTTGGGACTACAATCTGTCCGCGGAGGCAGACCAAGGTCACGCCCGATTCACGCAGACCGGAAGTGACGTGATACTTGCGCAGAACACTCCTGCGCACACCTCCCCATGACCTCCCCAACTCAGACCGGAAGTGACGTCATATCTGCGCAAAAACACCTGCGCATTCGTCCAAATGTGGCCTTAAATGCCCTTTGTATACTACTGCCGTAACATTTAGGCTACAGTATTCGAAAAAGTCAAAACGGTGATCGACGCTGTTTTACGTCACCTTTAAATATCTGTGAGCGTTCACAGTATAAAACTTGGGTATTTTTCCGTACGAAACATATTTTCCGAACATTTTTTGTGCAGAATTAAAGAAATAAGCTACCGGTAGTTATTGTCTTCACTTGCGTCACGGTGTACATCGGTCAGTATGCCTTCGTATAACCTACACTGCAACAGGAGGTGTTCAATATTTGAACACGTTTTGAATGCCTAAAATTGTAACTTATTGAACGTGTTATTTTGTTCTAATATTTTGACTCCTGTGTTCTCACTAGTGTACAAACCATGAACCCCAGTGTGCAAATTTTGAACGTCCCAGGTAACAAAATGAGTTATTACAATAGTGTTCTAGAATTCAACACATTGATTTTAAAAGCGCATTCACCTGTTGAAGACAGGAACATGTTCAAAGGCCTGTAACACTCATTCAACATGTTCAATGACTATCAATTAATGATCACAATAGGCCTACGTTCAAAATTTGAACACCAGATATGCAAATTTTGAACATATAAACTGTGTTCATTTCTCCTTTTCGCATTTGAACAGTATACAGCTGCACTTCAATAACTGGTCGTCAATATGTTTTTGCTCACTTGGTCGAAATTTAAATGAGAACAATGATTAAATTTCAACGATATTCACTTATCAAGCTCAACATGTTGCCCGTTCCCCCCCCCCCCCCAATTGTAAACAAATCAACTTGTTAAAATTATTTGATTGTTACACGTCAACATGAAAGCTCGAATTATCAAACTACAATTGCGTAGGCCTAACGTAGGCAATCGTTTCAAGTTTCAGTTCTTCCAAATGCCATGTATATGCCTATTTCTATTAAGTTGAATGTGTGTGATTTCGATGTCCAGTCCATACTTACTGCTATCTGTAAAAGTTGACGAGCTAAGTTCTCCAGTTCGTGCATGTTTTTGAGAATGGCCGTTCCTATCCTGTTCGAGCTGATCTGCTTTGCAGACGATAGCACGATACGTCGGTAGAAATGTCGCGAAAAAGCCCGTTATACCATTTCTCGTGTGGTGTTTTAAATAAGAACACGATGTGTTGAAAAAGAAAACACATAAAAGTGTTAACAAAACAGAACACACACATAGGGTTGTCTAACTTACTCGTTCGGTCAGATACACGGATTTAATAGTCTAGAAAATTAAACATTCATGCATGTTCAGAGCAAGAACAACCATTACAAATGTCGACTAGGCATCTGCTCCCCTGTTTGGATATGTCGCTTGTGAGATCTAACCGGCTTGCACTAACGCCAGTGTTGATCAATCCCGAGAACTCTTTATAGTGCATTGAAGGGAACATAATGGTATGGCCTTTTTCGTTGGCTCAGCCGAACCAGGCGCCACAGGCGCCACACTGCTGGGGTATAATCTTCTGATGTTGCCCGGCACTCTCCCGCCACATATGGACTGGTCCTCATGGGCGTCGCTAGGATTTTTCAAAGGGGGGTCGATTATCATAGCACTTTAGGCGAGGGTCCAGGGGCCGCCTAGGCCCCGGAAGCTCCGGGGTCCTAGATCGACGGAGATGCGTTCTAAGCGTTTTCCCGGAATTAAATCTGAACATAATGTATGCAGATTTAGGGTTATATTATACAGCTCTGAGACCTTAGATGGCCTGAGATGCATTCTGAGCGATTTCCAACAATTAAACTAACACGTCATTTGTCAAATATCAGTATTATATTTTATTCTCTTGTCATCTTGAAAACACAATAATAACGATTTGGGCCTATATACCTCGTAGGCTAACCCAGTGGCGTCGGAACGTCATTGAAAGTTGGGGACCACTATCACAGCCCAACAGGCGGGGGTCCAGGGGCCGCCCAGGCCCCGGAAGCTCCGGGGTCCTAGATAGCCGGAGATGCGTTCTGAACGTTTTTCCGGAAATAAAACTGATCATCCTGCATGCACATTTATGATTCTATTTTCACGATTTTTTTTCGCAATTATAAGCATGCATCGATATTGAAAACATGCCTTCATCCATTTGACGTTCTAGTTATATTTAAAACATACAAAACGATGACTTATAGTTCTTGGGAGGGAAACCAATATGCCTACAGATACGATTCATTCACACAAAGATAAAACAAGGAAATCCTCACAGCCCAACAGGCGAGGGTCCACGATCCGTTTAGGCTCCGGAAGCTCCGAAGTTCCAGATCTCCAGAGACGCGTTCTAAGAGTTTTCCCAGAAATAAATTCGAACGTAATGTATGCAGATTTATGGTTCTATTTTCACGTATGTTTCGCATTTATAAGCACTCATCGATATTGAAAAAGTCATACTTCATGCCTGAATCCATTTGACTATTTAGTTATATTTATCACATAAAAAGAACACATAAAAACCGATGACCTTTACATGATGGAACATTAGAACCAATATGATAGCGATTCATTTACACAAAGCTAAAATGAGCGATCGTCAAAGCCTGACAGGCGAGGGTCCAGGGGCCGCCTAGGCCCCGGAAGCTCCAGGGTCTCCGGTTGCCGGAGATGCGTTTTACCCGTTTTCTCGGAAACAAATCTGAACACAATGTATATAGATTTATGGTTCTATTTTCACATTTGTTTCGCATAAACCCGCATCGATATTGAAGAATATGCCGGACTCCATTTGACTTCCTGGTGACACAAACAAAACGGGCCTTTTACACACCATTACACGTCTTGGCACTCTATCTGTAATTTTTATGTTTTTTTTTATTTTATGTTTTTATGCTTTTTTTTATTTTGTTTTTGTTTTCTCTGTTTTTGTTTTTGTTTTTTGTTTTTTGTTTTGCTTTTTCTTCTGTTTTTTTTTGGCGCGGCCAGGGGGTCGTTCGCACCGGACGACCCCCCCCTAACGACGCCCCTGGTCCTTGACATAAACCTTGGGTTAAAGTAGCTCTGGTATAGCCTTGTTCCATGCTACGTGAGAGAGAACACGTAGTATAGAACAAGGCTATACCAGAGCTAGGGTTAAAGCGGATACGATGACCCTATCTTCCCTCCACGTCTGCATGTAAAGTCGGACGTGGTGTCATCAGCTTCGACTATTAAATATTCATGACCTGAGCGCTCTGAACACAAAATTCCATTAAAATCAGTAAGATCCTACACAGCTACATATAGTATTATTATTACATGTGTATCATGTGTTTTAAGTATGTGTGAAAGACTTTCTTTATTGCATTTGTTGTTTGTACAAATGCTTCTTGTAAAGCTCTGTCAAATACCGTATGTATGGTTCTTGTTTATGTCATACATACATGTATGGCTTGTTTTGTGTGTGTATTGTCTTCATTTACCATCAATGGTGTCTATGTAAATGTAATATAAATGTCTTGTCAAATATGTGTAAATTTCTGTCTTTCATGTGTATTGTCTACATGTGTATTTTAAATGTATGTTCATGTATCTGCTTTTTAGCCCTATGGGCATAACAATAGCAATAAAATTATCTTATCTTATCTATAGAGGAACCTACGATTGGGGAGCATTGATAGGACATTAATTTATTAAGATTGACAATCGGCGTTTATATATTGAACACTTCCAAAACGCGTCACACGTCTGCTTTATTTGCAGTGTAGATCTAAGCCTGAGGGAGTGTTTTTTGCAACGGCAACTCTTTCCGTATCATTATCGACTCAGATAAATTGGGGGGGGGGGGGGAACACAATATATATTTTAAATAATCATGACTCCAGAAACAATGCATTGACTCTGTGAGAATTTCGTTCGAGTTCAATGCAGAATCAGCTCATCGTACGGCGCCATCGCACACGTGTGATCTGCATTTTCGGAGAAAAACGATTTACGCGCATGTTCATTGCGCAGTGTGCGTTCAAAGCAGATGGCGGCAGAGCAACACGTTGTCGGTTGTGACTGTCAACAAGAAAACATTTTCTATTGTCGAATGTTTCCATTAATCAGTTCGTTTTTTTGTGGTAAGTTGTGTAGGCCTACATGTAGTTCACCAACATCAGACCCCATCGTCAGATCCAACAACTAATTCCGATCCGATTGAGATGAAAATAAAAGCATGAAATGCACTGTAAGTGTAACAACAACAACGCCTCGCCAATGATAGGATTAGGAAAGGGGGTCCTTTACCAGAGAATCTGATTAAATTTAAATCAATCTTTCCCAGCTCTTGTCAGTCTTTTGGCCATATCTTCCGAGTGGTTTGAAGTACGGCCATGCACCCACTTGTCAATCTGAACGAGGAAGATATTTGAAGAAGAGAAAAAATAAATATATAGGCCTATAGATAGATAGATTTATTTGCACACTTATGCCACGAGGGCTAAAGGCAATACAAACACAAACATACATGGCTATACATGTACAATGCTAAATTATAGGCCTTAAGGGCACGCTAATCTATATACAGACAGAGAATAAACAAGACAAAATACAATTAAAATAATAACACACACTAATAGAGGACATGCAGTTACATGTACCCTCTCAGTCAGATGTTGGGAGATTTTCCCAAGCAAATTTGCCCAATGCATTTACAATGTGTGGGTTGTCAGACGACATCAGTCTGACAAATGTATCGTCACTACAAGGGCCGCCCACCAGTACAGATTGCGAGTGTAATCGTACCACGTCGAAGAGACATTTCCGACTTGCCGAATATTTCGCACAGGACAACAGAAAATGTATCTCAGTCTCAACCACGTTACATGTGGAGCACAGACGTTTCTCCGGTGAGGTATCTGAATACCGACCACTTTCATATATATATAAAAAAAAAATAATGAAAAAAAATAAAAATAAATACTTGGTGAGTTAATATTTACATTTATTTTGTATGTTATATTATTCAATATTACTGTTAATCATGCTAAACCCACAGGGTGAAATTTATGTGCAAGTGTCGAACAGTAAGGCCGTCCACATTCGATTCCTTGTTTCCCTGTCAGCCGCCCGCATGTCCGGACTCATTTTACCTACTGCAGGTTTTTTTCCATTAATATTTTCATTTATTTTCATTATTTGCTGTTTTTCCATCATTGATGCAATTTGCAAGCGCAATTTCTCGTATTTATTTCAAATAATGAGAAATGAATAATGAAAGTAAGACCCCACATCACTTTTCAAAAACAGTCTGCAGGAAACAAAGAATTAATTGTCATTAGGCCTTCCACACTTAATTCCTTGTTTCCCGTCACCTACCGCCCATTTCTTTCATTATTTTCATTATTTGCTGTTTTTCGTAAAAATGCATTTTCCAAGCGCAATATCTCCTTTTGAACATAGAATGTTTAAGCCAGCCGCGATTTGCTAAGGAACCTCAAAGACACATCAAGCTGATGATCGAACTGGCATGATCGACGATAATAATATACACACCTGGAAAGTCCCATCAGGGGAGGTAACTCATCTGTTTTAACATTCCCAAACATGGCGGCCATATGATGTTGGCCTGAATTTATATGTTATATATTATATAAACGCCGGGCCTGAACATGCTCTTGTGGTTTGAAATAAATTTAGGCTCCTGATGGTCAGTATGTATGTAATAACAGAACAATATAATCATATAATTTTGTAAAATATTTTCATTTATTTTCATTATTGACTGTTTTTCCTTCATTAATGCAATTTCCAAGCGCAATTTCTCGCTTTGAAATTGTTGAAATCAGTAAAGTCTTTAACCCAACCTCAGCAAAAGGAACTTGATAATGTGATGTCTAGCACTGTAATATCGCTTGTCTTTATTGCACCATGTAAGCATCCTGTCTGTGTCTTGTGTGCTGTCCTCAGTGGGTGGATGGAGGGTGTCTGGTTCCATGTTGCTTGAAACATTTCTTCTTTGAAGTAGCAGGAACACAACTTGGCTGCGTGGTGCTTAGTTGGTTCATCACGACATAGCTGAATCATTGTTGAAAGCGACGTTAAATTCTATTATCTCACTCATTTCGTTCAGTAACCTCAATTTCAAAGAAACATCAAATCTGATGATGAAAATGGAAAGATAGTACATGAAAATAATATGCTCTCATTGAAAATCCCATCAGGGGAGGTAACCCATTCGTTCTTAAACATGGCCACCGAGTGATGTCCGTCGTATTTATTTCAAATAATGAGTAATAAATAATGAAAGAAAGACACCACATCACTTTTCAAAAACAATCTGCAGGAAACAAAGAATCAATTGTCATTAGGTCTTCCACACTTAATTCCTTGTTTCCCGTCAGCTTGGATGCCTTCAGAGCAAAGTGTAAATAGAACTGGAAGAAAACTCAGTTTCATTGTGGATGCCTGTAAGAAAATTTCTTTTGCACTTCATGAACATGTGAATGGAGAGCTTGACAGAATGGAGGCCATGGGTGTGATTGAAAAGGTAGATGAACTAACCAAATGGGTGAGTTCCATGATTGTCGTTCACAAAACTAATGGTAAACTGAAGATATGTTTAGATCTGAAATATCTGAACTAGGCTATTCTGTGAGGACAATACAAACTTCCGACAAGGGAGGAAATAATGCTGTAGTTTGCTGGTGTTCACAAAATTGAACGCATTGAGTGTATTCTGGCTACCTCACAATGACAAAATTTCCCACCTATGCACCTTTCATATGCAGTTGTCAAGTTACTGCTATTGAGGTTACCATTTGGAATCTCAAGTGCTCCAAAACTTCCATCTTCAGCAAAAAATACATTCCATGTTTGAGCATATCAATGGGGTAGACACATCGATTTGTGACATTATCGTATGGGCAGCTGACAAGAAAACACATAACTTGTGTGAAACAGGTGTTACCATCGCCAGACAAATGTTAGTTCGGTGTTGATGAGTTTTCTTCAGAAGGTCTGAAACCAGATTTGCGGAAAGTAGAAGCCATCAACAACTTGGAATGACCTGCATGTAGAGATGTACAGCGCTTCATCGGTATTATAAATTACCTTGGATGTTACATTCTGGATTGTCAACATGGTCCATACCTCCACGGAGGCTGCTAGACAAAACTGTTCAGTGGGAATGGTCTGAGGAACAGGAAACGGCATGGATTGGCCCGAAATCAGCCATCAGACTCCCAGATATCACCAAGATGGAAACATCCTACATCTTCTAGAAGACCACCTCCTCTGCCTACATTTTGGAACCTCACTGTCCAAGTCCTGAGTTTGTGTATAGCACTTTATCACTATCTGTCTTCCAGGCCAAGGAAAGAACTAAGGGCCTCAGCTCCTCATATGGCTTCATAAGACACAAATGACTGTGTTTAGAAATCATGACTGAATTTGGTATGTGGGTACCTCGCCTGAAGATCTCGCATGGGATTGCTTTTTCACGCCGATTGTCCTATAGGTGGTGCCACCTGAGGGCCAAGTTAAAATTTTGTTTCTGTACAATAACTTTTGAAAGACAGAATGGATTCTTTTCAAATTTGGTATGTTGGTACCTCACCTCAAGATTTTTCTTAAGATTGTTTTTCACATCGATCAGCCTATAGATAGCACCACCTGTGGGCCAAGTTAAAATTTTGTTACCGGACAATAACTTTTCAAAAACCTGAAAGTATTCTTTCCAACTTTAAGGAGTTTTCTAGGATACACAGGCAAACCGTCACCAACCAGTACCACTCAGTAACTGATTGGCTACTGGTTGGTGGAGAACTGATTGGTACTGGTAGGAAAGGTCCCCTTGCGGTACCGTTCAGTCTTCAACTGATCAGTACCAACCGGTAACCAACCGGGTACTGATTGGTCACCCATTGGATCCTATGAATTTTCTACTGATTGGCTACCATGCAGTTACCAATCAGTTACCAATGAGTTACCGCTATGTTACCATCCCAATTTTCCACACTTGGTACCTGTTGGTAACAATGCAGTAACACTTCAGTACCAGCTCAGTTACAGCTTGGTTACAGCTCAGTTACTGCCAGTACCTCTTGGTACTGGTAGGAAAGGTCCCCTCGTGGTACTGTTCAGTTGTCAAGTTGGTCACCAATCAGTAACTGAACAGTACCAACCGGTCACCACACATTTCATTTATGGTATAATCTATTGGTCACCAACCAGTAACTGATCAGTAGCCTTCAAGTCAGAACTGCATGGTACTGCAAAGTTGGGATCGTTGTGGCTACGACTTGGTTACCAATCAGTTACTGGTACGTAACTGGAAAGAACCTGGCATATACTACCAAGTGGTGACTGATTGGTAACTGCATGGTACTGTTCAGTCAGGACTTCATGGTACCAATCCTGAACTTTCCGTGCAGTACCAACAAGTTACCTGGAGGTTACCAACAGGAAACTGAACGGTACCAATTGGTACAGAACTGAACGGTACTGAACGGTGAAAGTTTGCCTGTGTAAATGAAGAACTGTAACATATCAGCGCTATGTCATGATACGACTGAAATATTCTTGAAAGTGATGCTAAATCATAGTCACTAACTCACCCTAACTGAGACACCTGTGGGCTTTCTGAGTGTAAAAAGGAATACGGAGGCATTCAAGTATTACGTACACAGCGATGGGGGAAGGGGTCTAAAAATCAGGATTCTTATCTATGTATGCTGGGTTAAATTTTGCCTATGGGAGGGAGGTAAAAAAAATCATTTTTTTGTGTGTACGTAATACTTGAATGACCCCTAGGACCACAATAGGACCCAAACGTCATGATAAGAACGAAATATTGTTGAAAGCGACATTACATCGTATGCGTTCACTCATTCATCTGTTGTCATTCCATTACATAAAGTAGCATCATTGGTTATATGTAAACTCAGCATTTCAGTTGTTATCTTCATATATGAGGCAACACAGAGGAAAGTGAAATAAAAACCCACAGAACAGAAGAGTGATGAGCTTAGCATGTGTATAAAATTTCGTTGAAAAAAAAGAAAGAAACATAAATATTCCTTCATTCTGTGTAATACCTGGAAGGCATGGAAGTGACCTTTGGATGTGGTGGACCTGCAAGGTGTGAACCTAATTGTCTGTCTTTGCGGTTATAACATGACAGGATGATAATGAGATCAGGTGTAGGCTAACTGCTTCTGGCCATTCTATTCTCTGACTGTAATCTATAACCTGTAGTACCGGATTTACTGATGTGTATGGCTAGATCATATGTTGTCTCCAGGCCCATGACTAGATACTAGGAATGGGTGATCTCATTAGGACTAGCTCTTTGACAATACAGGTTGATGCAGCTGACTCTCTCATTGACAGGAGACCAGGTCAAACTTGGAAGACTCATTTTCACAAGACCTTCTTGTAATACCCCTGTGTATGCCTCTGTATGTTTAAGATAAAAGGACTATAACCCCTACAATGAGCCGGAAGTATTCATGCCATACATGTTTCCCTCTCTGGAAGTAGAGTAGTAGGGTTTAACGTAGATGGAGAAAACCATCCATGAATTGATGTGATATCTGACGGTCGTAATTCATGGATGGAGCGCCAAGTCATAGTAAAACACCGAGTAGAAATCCAGCCCCCGACGCCTGACGATGGGGATGGTATTTACGCTAAAATACGGCGAAAGCATCCAAGTTTAGCAACTTACTATCTCCTCAGATCATTATCCTATCCATAAACACCGTTTATTTGGGTATTCGGCTCTGTTTTGTTGAGATAGCAGCATAAATCCACACCTGCTGTACCGTTTTCTTCCATCCGCCTCTGTTCGCTCGAAAGTTAGGCCAAAAAACATGCGCACACGATACACTTTACGTCATAGTCACGTGACTCTCATTTGGCGACCCGTCGTCATCTGCGCTTTCCTCCACACGTGGTTTTGTAGCTGTCAGGCGCGATAGAATAATGGCGAGCAAGCCGTTTTCACAATCTGACATTGTTGACCTATTCACAAGACTAAAACAGTCATTACCCTTGCAATATGATTTGAAACGGGAGCAAATCGATGTCATTTGTAATGTTTTAAACGGTCATCACGCATTCGCAGTGTTGCCTACGGGCTACGGGAAGAGTAGCTGTTTCTTTCTTCCACCGTTGTTGCTGGATCTTGTAAGTTCGTAGTTGTAAACATAACTTATTATACCCCCGCAACGAAGTTAGGGGGGTATAATGGAATCAGCTTGACCGTCCGTCCGTCTATCCGTGATAGACTACTTCCTCCTAGTGAGTGCTGGTAACATTATCAGCAAGCAGTATTTTTCATGATAATTTGTCTTATTCTATCATTTGTCACAGAAAAGGAAAAAAACATGCCCCATTCATGTGTGGCTATCTGAACTCCCAGACCATTATATTATCGTTTTCATACTATATTGGATTATTACTCACACGGGGAGACAGGTCGGGGGTATCTCAGTTATCCCTTAGGATAACAGTCAAATCTAGTTTTCCGTGGTTAAATAATCAATATGCCCAATAATGATAAATACACAATTTATCAATTTGTTACGTTTTGTGCTTTATTTTGCAATTGGTAAAGGAGAGGGTAGGTTTAGCCGTGAAAAATGTCCAATCAACGTGAGCATAGTACTTTCCTGAAACACATGGAACATATAAATTGTTTCTCTTTCTCCGGGGTGAAGGCTTTGATATTAAGAAATTCTGCTGTCAGTGCTTCATTCACGGTTAAATCGGACCCCCTTAATGTTGAGGTTACCGGATGCCTGCTATATCCATGGCCAGACTTACGAATGAATTCCTGGTTGCAGTTAATACAGCTCATTATCTCGCGTGTAATCAGTTAGCCGCTTCTGCCATTATTCTATCGCGCCTGACAGCTACAAAACCACGTGTGGAGGAAAAGCGCAGATGACGACGGGTCGCCAAATGAGAGTCACGTGACTATGACGTAAAGTGTATCGTGTGCGCATGTTTTTTGGCCTAACTTTCGAGCGAACAGAGGCGGATGGAAGAAAACGGTACAGCAGGTGTGGATTTATGCTGCTATCTCAACAAAACAGAGCCGAATACCCAAATAAACGGTGTTTATGGATAGGATAATGATCTGAGGAGATAGTAAGTTGCTAAACTTGGATGCTTTCGCCGTATTTTTAGCGTAAATACCATCCCCATCGTCAGGCGTCGGGGGCTGGATTTCTACTCGGTGTTTTACTATGACTTGGCGCTCCATCCATGAATTACGACCGTCAGATATCACATCAATTCATGGATGGTTTTCTCCATCTAGGTTTAACGTCGTTTTCAACCTTGTTTCAGTCATATCACGACGGTGCCAGAACACGAGAGTGCTCACAGTTTCTATTATCCTGGACACTGATCAGCCCAGCCAGTACAGCACCCGGTCACCCCATCCAAGTATTGACTGAGCTAAACGTTGCTTAACTTCGGTGAACTGACGAGAACTGGTGTGTCCAACGCTATTCCCTCTCTGGGTCTGGAGTGGCATGTCAATAGTGAAATCATTACAATTCTTTCTTTAATACAGCGTCTGAACAATTCTGCAGGAGACATTTCAGCAGGCTACATTTCGTCCCATGAGGCATGACATTTCAGCAGGTGACATTTTGGCACTTCGGTAAACGGAGGCCATGACATATGTCGGCCCAAAAAATTTTGGCAGTCAACTTTTATTCATTAATTCTGCTTTTGAAATTGCCCGTCTGAAATTTGAGCAAACAAGCCACTGATTTAAATGGTCATGTGATTATTGTTAGTTAATTGAATTTTTTTTTTCTTTTTTTTTCTTTCTCGAAATTACTATATTACCCTTAATAAACATTTTTGGACAGGTGGAATCTGCTATATAGATTGATGCCTGGCTGGCTGGCTGGCTGCTTGGTGTCAACAGTCGACATTCAGTTTTCATGTTAAAGTTTTGTGATCATTTCTCTTTTGATGTTGAAGGTTTATATATACACATGAAATACTTTTGAAATAAATATCAGTGTGTTCTGAAACTTTGTAGCCATGCTTATCAAGTAATATAATTTTTTGTCAAAATTACGAAGAGTTGGACTTCGTAAACTTCTGCACGTCATCATTCAGTTTTCATGTTACAGATGTTTTCTGAACAGAACAGACAGCTATTGTTGTGATGTTCAAGGTTTAGATATACATTTCATTCTTTCATCAACTTTCTGTTTCACTTGTCCATCTGTCCATCTTGTTCTATTGAACCCCTGTTGTTTGTTCTGTCTATCCATTTAGTATCTTAAATTCAAATTAAAAGGTATAATGGATAAAAGTTGACTGCCGAAATGTCGCATCTTTTACTCACAAAATGTCATACTCTTAGACCTAAAAGTCTCCTGTCGACTGCTGTGGATTCATATAATATCGTCAATCTGTAATCCCTTGGCCAAATTTATTTCACTATTGTGGTATATGGACATGTTTATACCATCGTTAGAATTTCAGTTTTTCCAAAGCCTAATACTTTTACCTTGTTCTCACATGCTGACTGGGTACGGTAAACATTCCTAATATTCGATCACCTTTCCTATTACGATCACCCCCATTTTATCAGGAAGTTTACGATCGGAAGTTCTAACTCAGATACGATCACCCCATGACGTGTCAGTCTCGCATTCCAACGTAAATACGATCACCGCTATGTGCTCAGCTCACAGGACTGACAGATCACGCGGAACGACCATTATGCTCCTTAAAATGTTGGTATTTTGAAGAAATTTGATTGACGAACAAAGACTTTGTTATGATGGAAAGTAGCTGAGTTAAGCTCCTCAAATTTATTATCTTTTGAATTAATATAAGAGACTAATAAAGACTTCGTTATGATAGAATGCCGTATGTGGCAACCATGTTTAACACTTCATTAACAATTTTCTGTACCTACGTAAACCAAACACTCTTTCCATAGGGCTGGCTATATATTGTCACTGATGTACAGCTGGATTCGAACAGAACTTGCCAGTGAAATTTAGTACTTTTTTTTCTAATGATGGTTAAGAGATTGAGCAGGAGACCAGGTTAACCCCGAGAATCTCAAAAAGTATATCATGCAATATAAGATATAGCATCAGGAATGTCGTGGATTTCTTAAATACAATTACGTATATTTATAAATTATGGAAAAGCTACAGTCGGGCCAAATCTCAAACCAGAAAGACGATCGGATGCAGGTAAAAGTTTTTCTTTTCAAGAATTAAACATTGTTGAATGACTTGATTTTGAGTCGGCAGTCATATATTGTGAAGCAGGAACTTTCAATCATGTGATATTATTGAAATTACCATGCAGTTTATGTGGAATACGAACAACTGAATGGCAGGCAACAGGCTCAAGTGAGTGGTGACGATTTGATACAAAAGTGTAAAACGGATGCATATATGAGAATATATATTTTATTAAAGGAGCACTACGATAACAATATATAACACAAAACGGCATAAAATGATAGCATCAGTAATTTACTGAGGCACTGTGTACTGGATTTAATTTATCCGAGATTAAAGCTACAAGTTTTCAAATCGGCACATTCAGAAACGGACAAACTGGTCTCACTCGATCTTCATTTCCGGGGGGAATATCTTCCGCAGAAAATCGAAGAAAGTCTTCATCGTCAGAGTCGACCAACTGAAACTCAGGGATAGTCTTGGGGTTGTGACACTGGCCATAAGGCAAAACACTCCTGCTTATTTAGATAATTAGATAAACTTAAAATGAAAAAGTTTTAACAAAATACACCTATCGTTTAACGCAACATAGACAGGAAATCACACAGTTGACAAACGTCAGTTTTTCCCACCAGGGGACAAAAACAAATTTTGCGATGTGAAGCGCCGACAACAATCATCTCTGCATGTGCTCTGTTTTGTTCAAATATAGTTATCATAAAGACTTACCTCTTTCCCGTTTAGTTAAATATTTTATTGTTAATGAAAATACTTCTTATGAATACCCACGAACTTACCGAAATTCCAGCAATAAAAATTCTTTGGAATTACACCCCGCATTTTTACACTAAGAATCAAAACATCGCTATCGCCATTCCATTACTCTAATTCTAAACAAATTTGAGAAACATTTAAACGGCAATAGGTAAAGTTTCTGAGATGAGAACCTACCAGTAGCTAATTAATATTCAGAACGATATCATACTTCGACTTTTACTTTTAGTAAACTGTTAAAGTACCGATACCGTAATAGATATTCTCATACTTGAAACAAACCAATCGAAACGTGTATTGCCGACTGACACTCGGTTCTCTTGTACAATCCGCCGTTAATTCAACGGACATTTTGTTTGTCAGGTTGAAATTTTCAAAAAGGCACTCAATTATCAAGGGTGCATTATTTCATCTCAGGAAGATAGGAAACACAATTAAACACAAGAAAATATGACCATTTCTTTGAAGTAATTCGAAAAAATGACTTTCAAAATTTCAAAAATGTCACAAGTCCTAATTCCCCTTAATTTCGTGTCATAGGTCCGGGATATTTATTCAAGTCCTGGATGGTGTGTGTAAAATCATGCACAGTGAAGACCAAAAAGTCTGTGACAGTCCGCTAATCTGTCTAAAACTTCGTGATACAATCCTACACAAATTTGCCGTTGGTTCATTTTCAGGGTTCACAACAACAACGTCGACATACCGAACGACTCGAACATGGAATACTCTAATATGTGTATAGTTTTATATTTCCAGAATATTCTTTCAATTCCATGTCAGTTAGGTTTCATAATATAGATCATAGCTAATACTGAACAAAAAGGAAGGAATACGTTCAATGTTTTGGCCTACTTTTGCGATGTTATTATGGACGCGAATTTACGGACGTCAGCTCAAAAATCTGCATGATCTTGCTGAACTTGTCACTCGATAAATATGCTTGACTTCCTCGAATAAAATTAGACGCCTTTATCAGGGTAGAGGAGATTTTCTGACATCATGCACTGCCTTTTATGGAAACTATGATGAGATATCAAAGTTAATACACGGTAATAAATACGATCACTACGACCACGGCAAAGCGGTCCGCCATTTTGGATCTTCCGTAAAAGTCGGCGCGACATTTAATTCGAACACTCGCGTTTTCTGGAATTCGCTCAACAAATAATTCGAAAGTAGCCAATTTTTGGAGTGGTGAGTTTCATCACTACATCGCGAATTAATAGGGAAATTACCGTAATTGTATTTAAGAAATCCACGACATTCCTGATGCTATATCTTATATTGCATGATATACTTTTTGAGATTCTCGGGGTTAACCTGGTCTCCTGCTCAATCTCTTAACCATCATTAGAAAAAAAAGTACTAAATTTCACTGGCAAGTTCTGTTCGAATCCAGCTGTACATCAGTGACAATATATAGCCAGCCCTATGGAAAGAGTGTTTGGTTTACGTGAGAGTCCTGGTATCAGTCCGGCTGTCAGAACTATTATATGCACAACTAACCGTAACCATACATAGGTTTAACGGGATGAACAATTATTTCAAGTTCTGATTTTATTAATTACATGTGTATGTTCAAAGTAAAAATAATTAGTCATAATGAACCTGTGAGTTAGAAGCAATCAATTAGTTTACAATTGCCTGACTGGGCATTGAGTACAGATAGGATTATATTGTTTTTCAACAGGCCAGATTCACAGAATTTCCAGAAATAAACTGACCATCAGCACAGTCTGAGGCTGATGTATGTTTGACCCTAATGGTCAGTCAAACGAAGAAATGGAAAACAAAATTAGCACTTGCATTGACTGTGATGTTATGATAAATGGTAAAGCTCATCCTCCTGGAGGTTTCCAACTTTCAGCTTTAGAAGAACCTTTATGGCTTACCAGTACCATATTTGCAAGCGTTACCATGTATTTAACCCTGAAGCACCAGGTTACCTGCAACAGGTTTCTTGAGAAAATATTACAGCACAGGCTTTGTTACTGATTGGCAATGCCTGCCACATGTTATGTTTTCTTGTTTGTCCAACTCCCACCCAGCCCACAGCACTGCTGGGGTGAGTGGTGACATAAAAACAGATCAACTCTACCCTCACATAGACATTTACTCCTTTAAGGAGTTCTGCTATATTGGCTGATTCTAAATATATATGAAGATCTATTTTTGATTTGAAATCTGACAATCACTGGAAAGGTCACAGAGTCCAAAGCTAACCTATTTCTCAATTCTTCCATTCAGGGTCCCATACTTGTGGTTACTTTGAACAGGTCACATTTATCTGCCGTCCAGCCCAAACTATTCCTGAGATCTAGTGAGTTTGAAATCATGAGGCGATGTCATTGATTGTTCATAGACTTGACTGTGTTGGTCACCTGTGTTGGTTCAGGTATGATATTATTCCAACCCACCACGGAGCAAATTCAACATTTGTTCTTTTTTCACTAGATTCAATAATTCAGTCACTCTATTTAAATACAATCAACCTCTGCATGTTTTGCCTCAGAGTTGGTCATGCAGCCACTCCAATATATTTGATTACCTGGTTACCGGGTTTTTTCTGTTCTTCTTTATCTCCCCAATATTTTTGGGTGACAATGGTAATTCCTGTGATTGAATCGTAAAAGCCTCAATGTATGTCTGGTTAATCACAGAATTCTTCTCTTCTGTTCTTGATTTTTCAGTAACAGACAGAAAAGAGAGAAGATTTTTCCCTATTCAGCTGGTGAATACCTCTTCCATCTGGTAGTAGTATGTCTACAAGATTGTAAACATGCTGAGTTTTAAGGTAAGTAAGGCTCACTAAAAAAGCACTTGTTAATCGTCTCCATGCATATCAGATATTTATGCCCACATCCACAGAAAATTGTGCCCAATATTTTTTTTATTTGACAAATATCAGATCCTGGCGATGAATGTAATTGGGTTTGCTCGGCAGTCTCTGTGATGATCGAAAATACTGTTATACGATCACTTTCTAAATGACAACAAATTTATGTTTTCAAAAGAAATGTATGCCGTGATGAAACAAGCTAATCAATTGCAAAAAATACTAAGTCCGGTCAATGGTCAATACCATTCTTGTGGGGTTCCCGGGTGGGAAAATGAGTGGGACCCTGACCGTGTGGTTTCTGGATGTGAAAAAGGAATAGGAACCAAACATCGTTACATGACTGAAATAGTGTTGAAAGCGACGTTGAATCATATTCACTTTATTCACCCCTTGTGGAATCGCACTGACCTAATTCCATTCCATTGCTGGCACAAATAGCTTGAATAAAAATGTGTTTGAGACAAATCACAAAAATATAATAAAATGTTCAGAGCAGTGAGAAAATTTGGGGTGGGTGTTGATGATAAAAACTTTTGTTTTGATGGGCCGTATTCCAGAGTTACATTGATGGGCCGTATTCCAGAGTTACATTGATGGGCCGTATTCCAGAGTTACATTGATGGGCCGTATTCCAGAGTTACATTGATGGGCCGTATTCCAGAGTTACATTGATGGGCCGTATTCCAGAGTTACATTTCAAAACGTACCTGTATTATTGTATGTACAGGATCATCAGCTCTGTATCAACCTTCCTGAGTCTAGGCTGACCAATCATGGTGGCCATCCATCATGGCATTTTACCTTGGATTTTTGTTTTTGTGATTTATTAGCACTGCCTGTGGTAATTATAAGTTATTTATGAAGCTTGGGCCATAAAGCTGTGCGTGAGGCGGAGTACCAGCTCTCTTCTTAATGAGACTAGGCCATTTGTCTTGTTTACAGCTCTTTCACCTGCAGTCATTTGAGCGGCGCCACCTGGTGGTCTGCTAGTACTCCTGTCTTTTTGTAGTCTTAACATGCTGAGAAACTCCTTTACCAGTGTTTTCCGCATTTTGCGATGAGTGGCAGTGGGTGATCATATATATACAACTTACAAGGTTATTAGGTAGCATATAATGTGCATGTGAGTTGATTCTTAATCATCAAGGTGATTTACTCGGATTGAGAAGCCCAAGTTTTTATCATTAGTATTTGTACATCCCACATCAGTAGAAGTCTGAAACCGTACATATTGGACAACAAAGTTTGTTGCATTTTGCCTAATATTTTTACATGATTGCTGAATATCACAGCTTGCAGCTTCAATGACAATTGTTCAATGAACTGTGCTTCATTGCGTACCATGTGTAGATTCATGGTAAACCATGATTAGTAAAATATAATGTAAGAGAATTAAAGGAAATGATATTACAGAATAGAACATTACAAAATTGACTGATATCGACTTTGGATGAATGTGGAAATATTTATTTGCACCAAAATTATGCTGAAATAAGGTCCATAAAAATTGTACTTCGTTTCTTATCTTTGACTAGCATGACTAGTACAAAATCGATTTTTCATGATTCACATGCACATATAGTGTATAATAGAATTCCAACTGGTAAACAACTTCTAAGTAGTTCATTTTAAAAATCATCATGAAAGTATTCATTTGCTGGGGTGTTTCAGAGAGAATAAAACAGCCTAATTCATACAATTGGGAATAAAAAAGTGCTTGAAAACTTTAATTTCGGACTTCCGTGGCGAAAAGGGCTGGTACTGAAGTGTAAGACATGAAAAATTAGACCTGAAAGCAATAAATAATACAATAGGGCAGGCTAAAATTGATGGGAAATTAGGCATTTTTTTAATAGGGAATGTTTTCATGTCGAGGTCATTCATGTCGAGCCTGGTGCATTAAAAAATTTCCTTACGTGAGATACATACAATATGTCACCTGCATCGTGGAAAATAATATTGCTAACAAAAACCAAATTCCATCTTTTCCTGAAAAAGAGCTAATACTGTACGAGTCTTGGGACCAAACAGTCTCGACCTTTGTCAGGAAAGGATGATCCATAATATCACTCATCCTTACCTCCACACTTGGGCAGATTAAAGTCGTTGGGGGAGCTTCGGACTGTAATCCATCTAATTTTAAATAATCAATTTTCTAGTCCTCAAATATGCTTGAATTGGATTTGGTCTTGTTGTTTTTGGAGAGAGTTCAATTGCACCAATATCTATTTGACAAGGTGCTTCAGGAAGAAGGGTGAAATTGACTATCTCTAACATTGTGGCGGTCACATGGCATGTCTTTACCCTGAAGTTTCCCCGCACCATGTCGGAACTTCCCCGACTTTTGACCAGCTTAAGTCATTTTTCATCAACGAATGCTCATGTGATTCTCCATCCCTGCAAATCGGGCCAATATTGGGGAACCCTTGTCTCAATGTGGTGTGAACAATCATCTGCATACAGGGCCTGATCTAGACTTTTAGTTTGGGCACCCTTACCTGGCGCAGAGTGTGATAAGTTATAGTGAAATAGGCCGCGATGTGGGACTGTCGAAGCCCATGGAAGCTGTGGGAGTATTGAATGGTCTAAATACAGCCTGATAACTTAATATTTGGCAATAGTAATTGCATTAATATAGGTTTCAGCCTGTTCAGAGGGAATTTGCTAACAAAAATATATATATATTTTTTTTTTCTTTTTTTTTTTTCTTTTCTTTTTTTTTTTTCTCATTGGGCGCCCAAATTCATGGCGCCCAAACCCGTTATAACGGGTTCAAAAACGGCCTGGATCAAGCCCTGGCATACATCCAGATGCTGGAGAATGAGGCGCGTTGTCAAAGGTGTCCGAAATATGCCAACATTACTCCAGAGCTGTACAGCTTATCCATTTAAGTTCAAACCATAAGACCATATTCCCAGAGATACAATAAATCCGAGGATAATTCAGTCACCTTATTGAAATTCAATCTCCTCAAATTATGTTGAACAAAATTCAGTCAGTTTTTTAAATAAATTTGACCACACTCTAAACCCATTAAAATAACAAAGAAATAGGGAATTGTCTGCATGATTTTGGACCGATTGTCAACTTCCTGTTCTAATAATTGATCTCCCCCTCATTTATGGTTGGAACTTTCACTACCTCTTGTTTAATTATTACAGGATTTGCTAAGAGGCCCGGGAGAGTGATTGCTGGCCTGTATATTAACCAACTGTTTTAGGCGAGTGATGCGGATCTTGAAATAGAAGCAAGCGAACGGTAAATATATTCTGCATTTCAGGCACAAAGCGCTCATCCTTCTCTTTGCATCAACCATTCATTTTCATTTCATCAAGTCAATTTCTATGTTCTCTCTACGAACTAAATGCCTTGATATATCTGACCCTCTTCATTGCATGTTCGAAGAACATATAAATAGACACGAGACTTCACTGACCTCGAATCCATTTGAATTACGAAATGAGTCATACAAGAGCCTCATTGGTTGGGTGACATATTTATATTGGGCCAACACAACCACCATATTAGGAGAAACGATGTAGCTACTTGAGGATGATGTCATGCACCCTTTACACAATTGACGGATAGGTTCTGACTGCTTCATCTATCGATCATAGGTGAAATTTACACCTTGGATTTTGAACACTGAAGGTGTTCAGATATATCAAGGCAAGTGGGAATGTAGAAATTGTCTTGGTGCAGTGAAGATGCAACCATTCTGCTTGCACTTTATTTCTGTCAAAACATTCAAACTTGAATGCTTATTAAATACACATACCACCTTGTTTTGCATAAAAAAAACCCCCAAAAACATCAAATATTCCAGAGAAATTATCTGATGAGATCGTCAATAATTTTTGCTGACAGATGCATCAAAGTGTGAAGTTTCATCTCTTTGTTGTGGGAACAGGAACGGTTAATATTTAATTTTTGTCCGTTATTTTTTTTTTTGTACAAAGGCAGGTGCAGTTGTCAGTGTTATTATTAAGTAGCCAAAGCTTCAGTTCTCGGGTTTGAATATAGAAACGGTCCATGCATATTTTATGATATCCCGTTCTGCACATGGGAGTTTCACTCTTTCTTTTCACTATATTATATCTGGCTTGATAAATTTCTGATCAGTATCAGTTGATGCACTTAATATCACTGCATGGGCGATTAATGGATATGTACATGTATGCTCACACTTTCGGCAAGTTCTATTGTACCTTCAACTTCCCTTAACAGTAAGAGACGTCACAGATCACCCAACTATGCTTCATGCAGTCGAACCATGATTTTAGACTCAGTTGCTCCTGCCAACACTGTTGAACAACGTACAACTATTGAACTTTGTAACAGAAATTATATTTATTTTTCGACACCTCTTGAATAAAATACAATTATTGAAATTTGTAATGGAAATTACATTTATTGTCCCCCGCTACTTAGTAGGGGGGGGACTTAGAAACACCGGTGTCCGTAATTCCGTAATTCCGTAGTTCCGTAATTCCGTAAGATTTTCTTGTCCGGATAATAACTCGTGAACGATTTAACCGATCAACTTCAAACTTGGGGTGTGCCTTGACATTGGCGAGAGGACGGCTGGGATTGTTTTTCAGCAATGTGCGTAATCCAATATGGCCGCCGTCAGCCATTTTGGATTATAAGCAGTTCGATCTTAGATTTTCTTGTCCGGACAATAACTCGTGAACGATTTAACCGATCAACTTCAAACTTGGGGTGTGCCTTGACATTGGTGAGAGGACGGTTGTGATTGTTTTTCAGCAATGTGCGTGATCTAATATGGCCGCTGTCAGCCATATTGGATTATAAGCAGTTGGATCTTGTCCGGACAATAACTCGAGAATGATTCAACCGATCTACTTCATATGTGGGGAGTGCCTTGACATTGTTGAGAGGAGGATTAGGATTGTTTTTCAAGGACGTGCTTAATCCAATATGGCCACCATCAGCCATACTGGATTTCATTGGATTTTAAGCAGTTTGATCTTGTCCGGACAATAACTGGAGTACGATTCAACTGATCTACTTCAAACTTGGGGTGTGTCTTGACATTGGTGAGAGGACGGTTGGGATTGTTTTTCAGCAATGTTCGTAATCCAATATGGCCGCTGTCAGTCATATTGGATTGTAAGCAGTTGGATCTTGTCCGGACAATAACTCGAACGATTCAACCGATCTACTCCATACCTGGGGAGTGCCTTGACATTGTTGAGAGGAGGATTAGGATCGTTTTTCAAGGATGTGCTTAACCCTTTCACCGATTAAACCCGGTGTACGGGGATAACGAGAGTGCCACCCGTACGACCATCCCCGGTTGATCGGGTTAGCTTTAAACCTGTTGGCCATCACGATGGGTACAGCACTTTTATTTTTTTGCATTCGTTTTAACGGAAACCTATCAAACACTGTATACTTCTGGAAAGCCGAAACCCTGATCAATTTGATTCTCGAAATTGTTTGCTTGTTTGAAAAATAAATAAAACAAATTTAGATGTTGAACGAAAAAATCGGAATGAAAAATGCATTTTTCCCCACATACCGTGTGACGGGCATCTCGGCAGCGAGCCGCAAAAATGGAAAAAATCATCGAAAACCTCATCCTAACTCCTGTATTTTTTATGTGACATGACTGGTAAAGCGTGGTGAATATTCCCCAGACGACTGAAACTGCCAACGACGACCGGCAAAGTTTATTTCCATATTTTTACGAGTCTTGATCCGCAAAGTTTGTCGAACACATTTCAAAATGTCGGCAGCAAGCTGCGTTATTCAGCCGACGAGCCAATCGGTATGCGTAATTTTGCCCACATGACCTCTAGCAGCCAACAGATTTGAGACGAGCGTAGACAGTGGCTGGAAGGATGGAATGACATCATTTTATAATCCAATCGTATCCTCCGTTTTATTTTGCCATCCATTCAAGGTTATATCCTGTCTAGAAAGGTGAAAGGTCGCTCTTTCCAACGAGAGGTCAAACATGAAAATTGGCCGAGAAAAACTCGAGAAAAACGCTGTCAAATGCGGTCGAAAAAAGACGATTTCTCCGTTGGATTTTGATGTTTTTGAGTCGAGAAAGCCGGGGAAAGCGCATTCTCTCGCAGTAAAACCTAATTTTGTATGCTATTTGATTTATTTTGCTATAAAACTAGAGCAAATAACACTGGAGTGTGTCTTGTGGAGACAGGTTTCTTATGTTTTTCTGCAAATCTCGGACGCAAACGCAATTTCTAGCATTCCAAAGACAACATATACAAATTTTAACAGTTCTCAGGGAATTGATCGTCAGCAGGTCACTTTTGTCAGGGGAAATAATCGGTGAAAGGGTTAATCCAATATGGCCACCATCAGCCATACTGGATTTCATTGGATTTTAAGCAGTTTGATCTTGTTCGGACAATAGCTGGAGTACGATTCAACGGATCTACTTCAAACTTGGGGAGTCCCTTGACCTTGGTAAGATCGCGGTTAGGATTGTGTTTCATGAACGAGCATAATCCAATTTGGCTGCCATCTACGAGCGATATTGGATTATGTTGCATTTTAAGCAGTTGCATCTTGTCTGGACAGCAACTCTAGAATAATTCAACTGATCGACTTCAAACTTGCAGTTTGGCTTGACATGGTGAGAGGACAGTTGTCATTGCTTTTTCAGTTACCTGTGTAATCCAAGATTTTCATCTTAGATTTTCAGCATTTAGATATTGTCTGGACAATAACTCTAGAACGATTCAACCAATCTACTTCAAACTTGTGGAGTGCATGGACATAGTTGGTATTATGTTTTATTGATGTGCATAATCCAATATGGGTGCCATCCGCTGTATTAGATTATGTTAAGCTCATCAGCAATATCTCCATATTCGAATCATACTCTTTATCAATGATATGAGATATCATCGACCAAAAAAAATCGACCATAGAGGGCCATGGCCTCCGCAGCAGCAGCGCCAGTTATGGTGGATGTAATCCATCATAACTGGTGCTGCTAGCGGGGGACATGGACCTCTATGGTCGATTTTGTTTCATTATAAATTAAACAATTTTACAATTTATTCAGAACCGAGTCGAGTGCGCACATTCAAAGGTTGCATTTCTTTGGGAATGTCACTGGCTGGCTGCGGTCTCCATTTTAAACTCTATTACTTCACTCAGAAAGTGGGTTACTCAGGCCCTCACCTTTTAATAGGCCTCACTCCGAGGATCAGATAGACTGGGATGAGTAATCTGATTTCAGCTTTTTTTTCTGAAAGTTTTATTTCTAAAACCTTCTGACTTTGGTCTGAAAGTTGATAAAATGACAATATTTTGAGGGGAGTGAGGTATTTTCCACTGTTTTCAGTTATTTATATTTTTTTTCTGCACTCTTATCCCTGAATAGAGTACCTTAATCGGTTTGCCATGCCATCTACTGGGTCAACAAGACAAATTCTCATGTGATGTTTTGCATATTATTAAAAAGTAAAAAAGAAAGTCTTGTGTGGGTACCACTGTTTGCATCTTCACATATCAAATCATTGTCACTGAGGTGCAGCAATGCCAAATGCTAGCTCTGGTAGATGCTGTCACTTAAAAGAACATTCAATCAACTATAAAAATGAATCCAAATGTGAGATATGGTGCTCTAACTTAAATGTGTGTCCTCATGTATAAAAGATCAGATATAACATGAATTGGGTTGGCAGATTGATTAGAGTTCCATGTATATGGTCAGCGAGCAAACTCTTGGAACTGGAGGAAATCTCAGAACTGTAGAAAAAGCAGGAGCTCCGAAGAGAGAATCCAGGGCATTTCCCCCAGTGGCCTTTTTTACCAGCGGCCCTTTTCCCCATGGGAATTTTTTTCAGTGGCCCTTTTCCCCAGTGGTCATTTTCCCCAGTGGCCCTTTTCCCCACTCTATAATATGGTATTGTACAGTGTCAATGTTTTAATTAGTTTGAAAAAATGGCTTCTAAATTAACAAAATGAATTTTGTTTTGTTGCTGACTGGCACTTTTCCCCAGTTTATTAATAATGGATGGAAAATGCTTAAGATTTGTAGAAAGTCTGAAATTCACAAATAATGTTATGACTTCTTTAATGGGCAAACATATTTACTATATACTGCATATAAACATAATTTCAGGCACTAATGCCATGTCAATTATGTTTATATGCAGTATATAGTAAATATGTTTGCCCATTAAAGAAGTCATAACACTATATGTGAGTTTCAGACTTTCTACAAATCTTAAGCATTTTTCATCCATATTAAATGGGAGAAAAGTGCCAGTCAGCAACAAAACAAAATTCATTTCATTAATTTAGAAGAAGTTTTTTTCAAAATAATTAAAACATTGACACTGTACAATACCATATTATAGGGTGGGGAAAAGGGCCACTGGGGAAGATGGCCACTGGGGAAGATGGCCACTGGGGAAAATGCCCATGGGGAAAAGGGCCGCTGGGGAAAAAGGTCACTGGGGGAAATGCCCTGGATTCTCTCTTCGGAGCTCCTGCTTTTTCTGCAGTTCTGAGATTTCCTCCAGTTCCAAGAGTTTGCTCGCTGACCATATACATGGAATTCTAATCAATCTGCCAACCCAATTCATTTAAGGTGTTATACTTGATCTTTTATACACGAGGACACACATTTAAGTGTCTGGCATTGCTTAATTTAGAGTACCATATCTCACATTTGGATTCATTTTTATAGTCGAATGTTCTTTCAAGTGACAGCATCTACCAGAGAGCTAGCATTTGGCATTGCTGCACCTCAGTGACAATGATTTGATATGTGAAGATGCAAACAGTGGTACCCACACAAGACTTTATTTTTTACTTTTTAATAATATGCAAAACACCACATGAGAATTTGTCTTGTTGACCCAGTAGATGGCATGGCAACACAATTAAGGCCGTACTCCCCGAAGAGAGACCCAAAGGGTTTTCCAGGGCATATCATGCCATTATCTTTGATATGACCTGTGCTCATTCCTAACCAGTCTCTCAGTTTTAAGGAAAGTGATCACTCTAGTAACTCCCTGAAATTTCTCTCCAGGAGAGCTTTTCATCACTTTCATCAAAACTGCCATCGCAACGTTGAGAGATATTTGAGAGTGTGATGACTCTCACATCATTCTGGCAAAAATTCCAGGAGAGTGATCAACACCTTGTGGAGATTATACAAACATGAGAGATTGCTTAGCATGCCTAAATTTTAAGAATTGTGGTCGGCAGCCTATTCTGTATGGCTATATACTGTACATCTACGACTACGTCAACTGGGTATTTTAATACTGGACTTGGGTGAACTTGCATGGTCATTAATATTGAGTAGTCGGTGACTACAACTCACTGGCATCACATTGAAATGTGATTATCGTAATTACTTACTTTCCCCACCAATTTGACAGCTCTGCCATAAAGTGTCATTTAATACATACCTGTATATTCATTCACATGAGGAAACAAGCAATATATTTTTTTTAAAATATTTATGTACAGAAGTGTTTGTCAGTAAAAGGTACGATTGTAGTTTTGCTAACGCCTTCTGTTTGGATTTCTGAACCACTTATGGGTGAGACTCCCTCTTAAAATCTGCTTGTTCTGCATGCCATGGGGCCTAATTAAAAAGGTGTTTGTTTGGGGTAACAGACCCTGGTCAGTGAAAATAGGTCGGTCGGTCGGTCGGAAATTTATTTTATTTTATTTTTTGTTTTTTTCTTGGGCAGTCAGTTTACTGTCTCAAATTACGATGGGATGGGATTTTCGACGAAATATCGGAGCCAGTTTATCTCAAAGCATTGAAATTCTTCACAGTATCTATGTTATTTGTGCATTTTTATTCTGAAATTTACCAATACCTCACACATTATTTTCATAGCGCCTACAATGGTAAAACATTGCAAGAAAACGTAATTCTGCTTTGAAAATAACATGCAAGGTATTGAAGATTTTCTTTGGTTCTGAACAGATTTCCTTCAAATTTCAGAATAAAAATGCACAAATTAACTATAGATACTGTGGGGAACTTCACTTCTCTGAGGAGAACATATATTGCCGAAAATCCCATCCCATCGCCATGCGAGACAGGCAATAGTTCCAAAAAGTAATAATTTATGAATCAGGTATTCCTCGTTATTAATGACAAAAAAGGGTACTGCATTTGGGGTTTAACTGCTAAATATGTATGCCCTATAATGCAGCTGAAATTTATCCCAAAATATCTTGGCAAGGATGACTCAAGAACAACCGAGAAGCGTAACTTTTCGTTGAGTTGTTGTTGTTCGACATAACGTTGGCTCCACGCTGCCGTCTTCGCATAGACAGCTACATCTCTTCCCTCCATATTTCTGGGGATTATAGCCAATAGATATGACTTCTCTAGACGTAACTTCGTATGAAATCGACAACGGATGATAAATAATATATTCACGAAAAAACGTTATCACAGATCACCTGTCAACCGGCCACTGCCGTCTCGGAATTTTCATTCCTCTTTCCGCGATGGTCGTACATCGATCAGCAAAGAGACAAATATTTATCCTCGATAACTATACCGTACGGCAAACGTGCTTAAAGAGTTCACCAAATTGGCAACCTTAGTTGAATCTTAATCCTTTCTCATTTATTCGGCACAATGGCCATTTACGGTTCTTTTTCCTGGCAAAAACGCAACACCGCTGGGCCGCCATTTTCAACCATGCGCTCTGCTGTCGGGAACCCTTGTGTGACTTCGCTATGTTAAAAATTTTGAGGGCTCCCGATTGCCACTCAGCCCGGGACATTAGCGAAGCTGTTCCCACGAGTTTTCGAACTGTAAACATTTGATTTTCTTCGACAGATTTAGGGGAACAAAAAAATTTCCAAAAAATATTTCTTAAAAACTTTTGAGTCGCGGGGATATTGTTGGGTCGGTCGGGTTACCCCAAACAAACACCTTTTTAATTTAGGCCTGGTGATGCTTGCCTGTCATCATAGCGGGCTGTCTCTCTAATATGCCATGTTTTCTTTGAGAAGATGCGCAGTAGACGTACAACCTAAATTTAATAGCCCAAACTACAGTGTATACTTATTATTTGTTTGTCTCAAATGCCTCGGCAACGTGTCGAAAAGTGTGATGTGCAAAATTCAAGAAGCAAATTGACTGGCTAAAAAATTTCGCAACATTTATATCCAACTTGATTGAACTGTACAGGTATGACATTTGTGTCATTGTATATGTTTATAATTCATAATTGTTCCAGTCAGAGGGTTGAGTGTTTGGGTGGGGCTGATAATATAAGTGCATTTGTCATAATATAGTACAATGTACATGTACGTTCATAATATTGATCCTCATTCTCCATCTATCTGTTCAGTTGTCATGTCCCTTTGATGTCCGGAAACCATGATATATGTGCTGCATTATCTCCTCAACAATGCCTCGCGGGAGATCTTTCCGTGATTGAGGCAGTTTTCATGTCATACTTGAAGCTCATCGGCTCTATCCGTCTCTGCACTACACATGACCAGTACTGTGAGCGCCAAAGGCGGGAGTTATGTTTCCTGTGGGCTATGTTTGTGTACCTATACCGGTATACTGGTATATATATATGTATATATAAGTGGGTTTGAACCCGCTTAACGCCCCTAAGCTACCAGCGTCATCCCCACTCGGCAGTCATCTCTGATTTCCCCAGTGGCAGGTTTCTATGCTAATGGAATGATGTGGAATTGATTGGTAGTTAGGTTTATTGGTTTCTGATTGTTGTATTCGTGTTGGATGAGATACCTGGAGGACTATAGCAGGTACACTGGGCTTGTGCGTCTGTCCGTAAGTGTAATAGACTTTCCCTTGGTCATTATCCCCAGCTTGAGTAAAGTACCATGTTAACTGTCTATCACTCAATTGCCGTCCCATCCTGTACACCGAGATCGTTACTATTTTACGAGATTTTACCCGATAGCCGGTTTCCTAATCGGGCCTGCTGTTGTCCCTAATCCAGTATCCAGTCAACTAATCTGTCATATTTCTGGCAAATATTTGACTTGTGCTTGACACCACATGTTATGGATTCCAACATTTATCACAATTTCTCCATTTCATTGTTTCCCAGTGGGATAGTCCTGTCTGTAGGCTTCAAGCTGGCTTTATGCGACAGTGGTTAACCACTAGCTATCAAAGACTTGGGACACTTTAGCGACAATATAGGTCTAGTGATAATTGTTTATTATTAGAATTCAGTCTGGTCTGTATCGCTTAAGGTTTCAGGATCCCTGAAAAGCTTTCAAAATAAAAAAAAAAAAAAATTCACATAATCTAAAAAATTTCATAATCGACTCACAGTGGCTTAGCTCCGAGAATGGCAATGTTTGTCCACCTATTGCAACAAGCATGAAATTTGGTACAATGTATCACTATGTCGATTGGTTCTGGCTACAGAAGCAAGTCAATAACACCCCCTATTGGCAGGTGGCACCATTTGTTGCAAAGGTGACTAATCTGGCAAATGCTGGATCGGGCCCCTTAAATATTGTTCGTACTATTTGAGCTAGGGTGTAGGGTGTTGGAATTTCCCACAATATATCTTGGGATCAATCTCTACTAGAGAACGTAAAAAAAAAAGGTCCGAGGTGACATCATAATCTGAAAATGTAGTTTTTGGGTTGATTTTTTGTTCAGATTGTCTGATATTTTTAGCCCACCATCAGCAGATGGTGGGCTGTTCAAATTACTTTTCGTCCGTGGTCCGTCATCCGTCCGTCGTCAGTCCTTCCGTAAACAAGTCTTGTTATTGCGATTGCATGGATCTTTCTTAAATTTGGTACACAGGTTCCCCTTGGGGTCTAGTTGTGCAAGATACCTTTTCTGGTCCGATTCGAAAATCCAATATGGCCACAAGGCGGCCATCTTGAATTTCCCCATGAAACTTTGTTATCACGATTTCTCAGGAACTACTGCATGGATCTTCCTCAAATTTGGTACACAGGTTCCCCTTGGGGTCTAGTTGTGCAACACACCTTTTCTGGTCCGATTCGAAAATCCAATATGGCCACCAGGCAGCCATCTTGGATTTCCCCATGAAACTTTGTTATCGTGATTTCTCGGGAAGTACTGCATGGATCTTTCTCAAATTTGGTACACAGGTTCTAGTTGTGCAAGATACCTTTTCGGTCTGATTCGAAAATCCAATATGGCCACCAGGCGGCCATCTTAGATTTCCCCATGAAACTTTGTTATCGTGATTTCTCAAGAAGTACTGCATGAATCTTTGTCAAATTTGGTACACAGGTTCCTCTTGTGGTCTAGTTGTGCAAAATATCTTTTCTGGGCCGATTCCAAAATCCAATATGGCCACCAGGCGGCCATCTTGGTTTTCCCCCATGAAACTTTATTGTGATTTCTCAGGAATTACTTCATGGATCTTCCTCAAATTTGGTACACAGGTTCCCCTTGGGGTCTAGTTGTGCAAGATACCTTTTTGGTCAGTTTCGTACATCCAATAGCCATCTTGGTTTTTCCCATGAAACTTTGTTATCGTGATTTCTCCAGAAGTACTGCATGGATCTTTCTCAAATTTGGTACATAGGTCTTTCGGCAAACATCTGTGGTCCAGTTGTACAAGAAACCTTTTTGGTCCGATTTGAAAATCCAGTATGGCGGCCATTTTGAATTTCCTCATGAAATTTTGTTATCGTGATTTCTCAGGAATTACTTCATGGATCTTTCTCAAATTTGGTACACAGGTTCCCCTTGGGGTCTAGTTGTGCAAGATACCTTTTTTGGTCAATTTCGAACGTCCAATAGCCATCTTGGATTTTCCCTTGAAACATTGTTATCATGAATTCCCAGGAACTGCTTCATGGATCCTCTGAAATTTGGTATACAGGTCCCTCATGGGGCCTAGTTGTGCAAGATCCTTTTTTGGTCCGATTCGAAAATCCAAGTTATGCTTAAAATTAATACGATATTCCGGAGTTGTGACGTTGCATCCCAAGAGTCGGTGGATCAAACGGTGGGGCATATTCTATATATTTACTATAGAGAATATCCATACCTTCACCTTCTATATCAAGGAGTTCAGATGATTCCGAATTTAAATGTATTTCTTCAAATTTTAAATCAGTTTACTTTAGTCAATGCCGTTGCAAGTGAACTGCCCCACTGTTTCGTCTGCCGACGGGCTGGCTACATGAAGGGACATCTCTCTTGTGTCACAACTCGACAACTGTAGACTACTGCATGTTTCGATCCAAGAGAGATACATGTAATCAGCATTCAGACACTTTCAAAGTTTCAACATTATGGACTGGATCCTTTCAGTATTAAGTTTGTACCATCTGACTATTTTCGAGCATGGTATCTTAAAAGAGATATCTCAAACTAGCCCAGTTAACAGAACAGAATTAGCATTTGTTCCTAATTAAAAAATGATGTTTCATAGCTCATGCCAAAGTATCAGAGAGATTTGTATTCACTTCCAGTACCCAATGATGACACGTGCAAAGAAAAAAATACTTTCTTTGATAGGCATTTAGAAGTTGGCGTATATAACACAATGCTATTCTATGGATAACAACTTCTTTATTGCTGTGGAGCTGACGTTTTGTTAGAGATACTTCCAACTTTTTCAAAGCTAATGGCTTTGAAAAAGTTGGAAGTATCTCCAACGAAACGTCAGCTCCACAGCAATAAAGAAGTTGTTATCCATAGAATAGCATTGTGAAAAAAATACTACAAAATGAAGACGAAGGATCCTCCGTACATTCAGTTTCAGACTAACTTGTACTATGACAACCGACATCAAGTACAGTTTCTAGAAATCTTGAAACTCCTGAAACTTAGAAAGATAATATCTTCGTGTTTTCCAGTGTCCCTTTTTCGATCGTTTTCGCTCAAATTCGAAATTCTGCAAACAAAATTACAAATCAATCGTTTGTTCTTAGTAACAATGGACAAAAAAATCCTCTTGTCATTAGCTTACAATTATCGGACAATGGTGGGCGCCAAGATCCTTCAGGATCTCTGATAAAAAATACAAAATATAATATGAAATAATTATCCAATTTGAAATAAAATAATGTTTGGGCACATTTATAAGAAAAAAAGTCCCAACATTTTGAAGAAAAACATCCCTCATGGCCACTACCGGTACTACGAATATACCCATGATCCTCTGCCCAGAGGGATATCCAAGCTTGAAATATTCCCAATTTGAATCAGTGAGTTAGAGTTTAACGCCATGTTCAGCGCTATGTCAGCCAAAAAGCAACAATATAGCTAACTACAATATGATTAGCTGGACATGTGTGACTATCCATATACAGTCATCATGTAGAGGAAATTAATCTTGCCCTCGTAGCAACAGACATGTTACAAAACTCATGCTGCTCTGATATGCTATAAAGTCATGGAGTGACAGCTCTGAATTCTTCGTTATTTTATAGGGGCAGTGATATGTATCTTAAAAGTGCACAGGCATATCCCACTGGACTATCTAAAGATTGGTGGATTCAATTCAATTCTTTGTTGTACCAAATATGCCCTTGGGGCAGTGTACATAACAGTTAGCATGTTGCAAACATAAAAGAAGATTGAGAAGCACCGATGTGTAATATACTCATTTCTTCAGTTATCTGTTCACAACTGAACTGATTCTATTGGAAGAGCCAATATATTGCGATAATAAGTTAATATAGTATAAATCAGGTTTATCAGGTCCCAACTGGATCAGTCCTCAGTGTTTTATAGGGTGGATGGAGGGTGTCTGGTTCCATGCTGCTTCAAAGATTTCTTCTTTGAAGTAGCAGGAACACAACTGGGCTGGGTGGTGCTTAGTTGGTTCATCGTGATATAGCTGAAATATTGTTGAAAGCGACATTAATTTCTATTCACTCACTCACTCACCCAACTGGATCGCTTGTCAGAGCGGGGAGTGGGGAATATTATAGTCATGCGCATGTGATTGTTGTCTGCACTGGATCGCTTGTTATGAAAAGAAAAGGAAATTTGCAATGAAGAAAAGTACAGTTGTCGGAATATAAGAATATGCCCTTGTCCCATACTTTATTTGTCAGCCGTCGGATGAAACTGAAATCATCGAGAAGTTGTCAGACGGTCATTACAGTTCGTTTCTATGAATCTAATTAAATATATCATAGTACAAAAAGATATGTCTCAGAAATACATTTTTAAACCAACTATCATTTTTATAGTAAAATAAATATGTGGAAAACAAGAGGCAGTTGATATACCTAATATGATACAAGATGAATAAGTGACCCCCCATTCTGACACGTGACTCAAAACCGCCACCACAAATAATTCAAATGCATCCATTCTCCTAGAATGAGGGTGAAGATTAATTCAAAATTGGCAGATATTTTGGAGTGGCAACTTTCATCTTCATTCCGTGAATTATTAGGGAATTTACATGATCAATTCAATTCCTGATTCGACCTGTCAGTGATCTATAATCGTCAAATATTATATCACCTCCAATGTTTCCTCTCTATCCGCCCTCAATGATCTGACAATAGCTCATGTTCTGGTTGAACTGCAGTGCCTGACACTCTTTGACTGATGCGTTGTAACTACCCCCTGGGGTATGGCGGAAAATATGATCACCGTTTTGCGGAGGTGTTCTCAAGTTTCAATGTGGGAGGTTACTTCCGGTGCAGCTTTTAATAGGCACATGGAGAGTGGTGTGAGAACCATAATCTGTGAACAGGGAGAATGTAACAATTACACCTCAGGACTTGGATGTCCCTCAGGAATGGATGTCCTATCAAATCAATGAAACTCGCCTCTTCATACAGAATTAACTGCTAAATCCTCTCCATGCGTTATCTAATTCATGCATTAAACAGTGCTGAGCCTTCCCGTTGCTGAATCAATCATTATTGAGCGTTGTCTCTGCTAAACAACTGTCATCTCTGCCCTCAGGACCTGTGGAACACTGGCACTGTCAGCAGTGACTGCAGTCAAGTGACTTTTAAGATACAAAATTCAGTACATGTATGTTTGAAATACATTAATGCTGATAGAGCCCCACCCTTTGAAAACAAGTCTATATGATTTCCTTTTTACACCCTCTCTTCAGTGATGTATTTTTAAGCTGGGAACCATGAAAAAACCCCACATATCAAGACCTTTATGCCCTGGTATTTCACTGTACATACTGTGCTATTCTTTGCAAATGAAATACTTAATAGGGTCAATCCATCTGTTTAATAAATGTTCCATCCTATTCTCTCACAAAAATACATCCCTGTCACTTACATGTACTTGCGGCACTAATCATGCAACGTAGTTGATAGCCTCTCAGGCAATGTGTAGAGTGGATTTGTGCGGAAGCACTCAACTTGTCTGGTGAAGATGCAATATATCCATGGATGAGAATTGAAATCTTATGAATAATTCTTCTTCTCATTTAGATTTTACATGTTGTAGATTCACTTCTAGAGCACCTATGTAAGTGGATCGAAGTGCTGTAGCTAGAGGCAGGGATGTTATTATGTTTGGTGTGACATAAGACTGTGTTATTGGTATTGTCAGATGGATCGCACCACATTCTATGGCTAGCGGAGAGCATCCACTCGAAGCTGGCATCATTTTGTCTCCATGCACTTTGACCAGGACCTGATCCAGGCTGTTTTGAACCTAATATAACAGGTTTGGGTACCATGACTTTGGGTGCCCAAACGAAAAAAAAAGAAAAAAAAAGGAATACTAATAGATTAAAATAACATAGAATAAAAAATTTAAAAAAATATATATATATATACGTGTATATATAAAAAAAATATATATTTTTTTTTTATTATTTTATTTTTGCAAATTTTCTTCTTGAACATGCTCAAACCAACAGTAATGCAAGTAAAGTTGCGAAATATCAACTCCCATATGAAATGGATTAGTCACATAAAACACTGATCCATAAAGCAATTATTCCTCAATGAGGGAATTTAGAATGACAGTCTCCTTGGGGAAAATATTAACACTTCCGTTCATGAGGTTCCTATTATCTGGATCTGTTGAAAGTGATACAAAAAAACCCCCAAAATAATCTCTCACAATTACATGTATAATCATGATTCTCTGAATGGAACCACTATCCGTTTAAGGAGCAAATTTTGAATCTGAAGATTGAATATGTGTATTTATAAATGGATATAATTCCAAGGTTCATTTAGAGTTCTACATGTAACTTCTTTCACTTTGGCTTATTCATCAGTCAGAGGGTGCTTCATAATTTCATCAGAATTTGAAGTGTATGAGCATCAAAATTATCTTGTAATTATTGCTGTTTGTGACCTATGTCAAGGCTCTCTCTCCCTACAGTAGAAAATCCGGTGACCGGGTGCTGTACTGGCTGGGCTGATCAGTGTCCAGGGTAATAGGAACTGTGAGCACACTCGTGTTCTGGCACATGTAGGCACCGTCGTGATATAATTGAAACAAGGTTGAAAATGACGTTAAACCCTACTACTCACTGCTCAGTAGAAAATCCAATGACAGTTAAGTATTGTACATGTGTAGAGATGTATACATGTAAATCGATTTAGTGTACCTAGAACCAGATATAGGATTTGCTGTATCAGTTTAAAGAGAAATGCAAAAGGTTTTAGATTGTCCTTGTAGTATTCTATAGGTTGAAGAACTACATGTTGTATACCAATATCGACTTATCTTCTTCATTTGGTTTTCTTTGAAGTATTTTCTTGTCTGCTAGAAGGTTTTAAGGCGTTCCATTACCTTTCATTTACTGAAAGTCACCCGTTTTTTCCCAGAAACTGACATTTATAAACAAATCATCATTCATATCAATTGAGAATGAATAATGAGCTAAATATATCCCTAAAAAAATGTCATGTACAGGTAAAATTACAGGTATCTGACAGAAAAACTCAAAAGATACACTTGATTCTCAGCCTGCCTACACTTTAGATTTCAGGTTTTCTATTATCTTATGACATGAGATTTTGGCACTTGCCTGAAAATGGGCCTATTCGTCATGTAAGGAAAACACAATAGTTGACTACATGTAGGGAACCTTGTTAAACCTGGATAAGCTACCCGACAAGCTGTATTGCACACGGTGTTCCCGGTTCTCGGTTTGAAGATCCTTACATGACGAACTTCCCAGAAAATGGCATGGTGAAGGGCCCAATTTTTTTGGGGGGGGGGGCTAATTTTAATCAGCAATACAAGTGGTAAAAATATAACTTATATTTCAGCAAAGAAATTGAACATTCACCACGTTAATTTTTCTTTTGAGATAGCATGTTGATTGCACATTTTTAAATTCTCATTGGAATCCTGCATTGTTTCTTAGATTCTCTCTTTCATATGAAAATGATTTATATGAAGAACAGCATGGTCAAAACATATGATTTTTTGGGATATGCTCTTTGTGCAAGTGACTCTTCAATATAAGGGGTTTGCTATCAACTGTTTTTTTCATGTGAAATGTAATGAATCCCTTTAAGATGTTGGTACCCAAAGCCCAGCTAAATTCAGATGTGAAAATCTTTACCTGATTATGATGTCTCATCTGACCACTCTCCGTCACTCTCCTAACTTTGTATTTTGAAGAGCTTTCGATCACTCTGCTGGAAATTGGAATTGCAGTGGAGAGTGATATTAAGAGAGTATTCGCTCTTACATTACTCGCGCAAAATGAAATTCAGGAGAGTACTCAACAGCTCTCGCCGATTTTTCAAACACAAGAGACTGCATATTAAGCCAGAGGCACTACTACCAGGGATGACTGCAGAGCCTTCTTTCCACCACCCAACCCGTGGGGCTTCTGGGGATTGACCTGGGATGTCGTCGTGCACCCCACAGGTCATGGTAAGAACAGGCCTCAGCTCCCCAGACAGCTTGTCGTAAGAGGCGACTAACTGAGGCACCCGTGGGGTTCACAGGTGTGAAAAGGAATAGGACCCCACCCGTGTGGTTCCCGGGTGTGAAAAGGAATATGACCCAACGTCGTGATATGACTGAAATATAGTTGAAAGCGACATTAAATCATATTCACTCACTCACTCACTCCACCACCCAACCAGTATGTGCCCGTCCCTCTCTCCCAGACTGTCCATTAATGCCCCATTCCACAGGCCTGTATATAGAAGATAAATGTTGCATCATTATCATAACACATTTATATGAAGCTATGTGCCCCACCCTTTGTCTCGTAAGCACCACCACATCCCCTAGCCCTATATATTGGAGTCATTCCTTTCATGGGAGATATTTTATCTCACATATGGTTGTCAACTTTATGTGCATGGCAAGTTTATTGATGTGCCCAAAATAGAGCGCATTTTTTAAAAATATTTTCTCTAATTTGGGTCTGGACCCCAACATAAAAATAACGTTGCCATGCCTAGCAGAAGGTGTGCCCAAATTGGGGAGATCTGAATCTGAGATTGGAGAGAAAACATTTTTTTTGGTACCAATTCATCTACGTCTTGTTCCAATAAATTAGATCATGCTCCTTTTCACACATTTTGTAATTGAAGTATAAGTATAGTAATACTGTGTATGTTTGTATCCATTTACAATTGATCAGAGAGAATTAATGGGACTGTGAGTTAGAGTTCACATGCACGTATTGTATTGCGACAAATCCAAGTGAATATATTGCATTTCACACATAGGCATTTACAGCATGCAATGCCATTGATTCATTTCCCAATCAATAAAGCTTTCGTGCTCTGGCAGTTTAACCTTAAAATATTTATAACACAGCATTAACAATGATCTGAGCTGCATGGTTCCGGAGTACATTATCTATGTTTGTTTAATTTTAACAGTTGGAGTTGAATCACTGGTGTACATGTATGTATCAGTCATATTTGTCTATCCGTGAGCAGATGTTCAGGTGAGCTAAAATATTCAGTTGTAGAATTCCATTAGATTTCTCGGTCTTGTTTATGTTGTCTCGCTTTTATAATACAAAAAAAATTATACTCATTCTGACAAGATGTTACCGTTTTGCTTCTGGCGTGACCTTATAATTTCACATTGCTTATATATATATATTTCAGTTTGGGTTGATCAATATACAAATGCATACTAAGAGAGAGAGAGAGAGAATTAAGGTTTAACGTCACGTTCAGCAATATTACAGCTATATACAGTAGCGACGATGCATACTATTAAATTATGTGAATTTGTAAATGCACCAATGGGATAGAAATGAGCATATATATAACATGGTGTACTGTTGTATTTTTATTGTGGTTTTACTGCACAGGCCATCACAACTATTTATATAATTCATCATTCTGAGATCTTTGTTTGAAGACCATTTACATTATCAGTTTTTGCAGAGTTAAGACACTAGTCAATTTATACATCTTCAAACTTTCACTCAATGTGCATGCATTGTCAAAGATAGTCGTGTGTTCTGTTCCCAGTAATTGGCATTGACAGGATTTCTTGAGAAAGGACCCTGTAGGCTGGTATATATTTATAGTGTGCTTTCTAACTTTGCTGATGGACACATTACCATTTCTCTCGGAAGCAGCTGAATATAGGACAATTACCCTCAATGTGGCTGGCAGAGTGTTTGCTGCACACCTCCGCAATGTCATCATAAGAATTAACCAAATCCAATCTGGTCATGTGACAATTTTTGTTGACACTACCACTTCAGTATCATAAGAAATTGAGCCCTGTGGAGCTTCCGCGATTGACTTAGGGTGTCGTTGTGCACACCCCAGGTCATGGAAAGAAGTAAGGACAGCTCCTCAGACAGCTTGTTGTAAGAGGTGACAATCTGGGGCACCTGTGGGGTTTCCGGGTGTAAAAAGGAATAGGACCCAAAAATTGTGATATTGCTGAAATATTGTTGAAAGTGACTTTAAATCATATCTAATAGTACCCCAGCCACCAGTCAGATTTTCGGGGCCTTCGAGTACATCGCCGGAAGTGACATCATATATAGTAAAATAGATGTTTGCCGAATATTTCGATTACTTTTTAAGTCTGCATAATACCTCTGTTGACCTAGAGTTGAAAAGAATTATCTGGATTTTATTTTCCCTGTTTATCTGGACAGCATATGAAAAGTAGTTCGATCATGTGCAAAAACTGAAGGAGTTGTTCGACCGGATTCAAACTGAACTGTGCGAACGTGGATTTTCCCCTATATGTCATAGCAACGTAGTAAAGGTCAACTTCCGCTGTTGGAGGCAGGGATGGATAATGGAGCCTGCAAAATGGAGCATGTGCTGTGGGGAGGATGATTCACTCACTCACATGAAATTGAGGTAACAGGTCAGGCCAGATGTCCTGATGTGATCATCACAATAAACAGGTGGTCTGTCTGGTGTGATGTCGCAATAAACTAATGTTGGGCTAGGGTGGTCTGTCGTGGTGTCGCAATAAACTAAGGTCAGGCCATGTGGTCTGTCTGATGTGATGTCACAATAAACTAATGTTGGTCCAAGTGGTCTGTCTGATGTGAGGTCACAATAAACTACTGTCAGGTCAGGTGGTCTGTCTGATGTGATGTCACCGTAAACTAATGTTGGGCCAGGTGGTCTGTCTGAAGTGATGTCATGATAAACTAGTCAGGCCAGGTGGTCTGTCTGATGTTGTATCATAATGAACTACGGTCAGGTGGTCTGTCTGATGTGATGTCGCAATAAACTAATGTCAGGCCAGGTGGTCTGTCTGATGTGATGTGACAATAAAATAATGTCGGGCCAGGTGATCTGTCTGATGTGATGTCACAATAAGCTAAGCTCAGGTGGTCTGTCTGATGTGATGATAAACCTTAATTCTCTCTCTCTCTCACAATAAACTAATGTCAGGCCTGATGGTCTGTCTGATGTGATGTCACAATGAACTACGGTCAGGTGGTCTTTCCGATGTGTTGTCACAATAAACTGATGTCAGGTGTGGTCTGTCTGATGTGTGGCCACAATAAATTAATGTCATGCCAGGTGGTCTGTCTGATGTATTGTCACAATAAACTAAGATCAGGCCAGGTGATCTGTCTGATGTGATGTCATAATAAACTAAGATCTGGCGGTCTGCTGTGATGTCACATTACACTAACATTGGGTTACTGTTAGGTGGTCTGGTCTGTGGTATCACAATAAAGTCAGGGACTAATCCAGGCATTTTTGGGGACACCAGTCGCCTAGTACCGGAAAACCGGAAATAAACATGCTGTGCAAAACCGATGCGCAGTGGGCTTAAACAGGCAAAAATGGTGACCCGCATGGATTTAGTCAAGAAGCACAATGCGAGTTGGAAGATTTAGTGTTTCCATCTGCTGTACAAAGGAAATAGTCGATAGTCTTCGATAAATAATGAAAATAAGACCATTGAAGTGATTTTAAGTGGTTTTGGTTTAGATTCCAGGCGACATTCAATTTTGTTTGACAGTATTTGGGGGCGCGAGTTTGGGCGCAGATACCGGTATACCAGCATCAAAACCCATCTGAATTACTCCCTGAAAGTAATGTTGGGCCAGGTAGTCTATCTGATGTGATGTCACAATAAACTAATGTCAGGTGGTGTTATGTGATGTCACAATAAACTAAGGTCAGGCCAGTTGGTCTGTCTGATGTGATGTCACAATATACTAACACTGGGTCAGATTGTCTATCTGATGAGATGTCAGAATAAACTAACATCAGGTCAGGTGGTCTGTCTGATGTGATGTCACATCGGGCCAGTTGATATGATGTGATCATCGCAATGAACTGACATTTGGTCAGGTGATCTTGTCTGATATGATGTCACAAACTAATGTCAGGTCAGTTGGTCTGTCTGATGTGATGTCACAAATTAATGTCAGGCCAGGTGATCTATCTGATATGATGTCACAAGAAACTAATGCCAGCCCAGGTGATCTGTCTGATATTAGGGTTCCTCCTGGTCCTGGATTTCCTTGAATTCTGGGAAAATAAATTCCAGGAGCTGGAATTCCTTGAATTCTAACAATATTTGTACAGAGTCCTGGAAAAGTCCTTGGATTTTATTGCCCTCTCCCCCCCTCCCCCCCCCCAAATTTTTTTTCCCACAATTAATTACTGGAATTTCTTTCTAACAAACTGAATTTATTCTTCCATCTAGTCAGATCTGTATGAAACCTGATAGTTGAAATAGATATTCATTTCATTCTAATGAACATTGTTGAATTTGCTGAATGAAACATGGTAAAAGGTGTTAAAAAATGTCCAAGAAAATTCCTGAAAAATGGTTGTATGGATCTGGAAAAGTCCTGGAATTTTGTCTTTCACAAAGGGTAGGAACCCTGTGATATGAGTTCACAAAGTAACCTCCTGCTAGGTGGTCTGATGTGATTATCACAATGAACTAACATTGGGTCAGGTAATATGTCACAACAGATGAATGTCCGGTCAGGTGGTCTGATGGGATATAAAATAATGTCAGACCAATAAACTGATGTCAGATTAGGTAGTCTGGCTGATATGATGTCACAATAAACTGTCAGGCCAGGTGATCTGTTTGATATATCACAAACTAATGTCAGGTCAGGTGATCTGTCTGATGCGATATGAAACTAATGTCAGGCCAGGTGATCTGTCTAAGATGTTGTCAGAAACTAATGTCAGGCCAGGTGATCTGTCTGATATGATGTCACAAACTAGCGTCAGGCCAGGTGATCTGTCTAATATGATGTAACAAACTAATGTCAGGCCAGGTGATCTGTGTGATATGAAGTCACAAAATGTGGTCTGTCTCATGTGATGTCACAGACTAATGTCAGACCAGGTGATCTGTCTGATATGACGTCCCGAACTAATGTCAGGCCAGGTGATCTGTCTGATGTGATGTCACAAACTAATGTCAGACCACGTGATCTAACTGATATGATGTCACGAACTAATGTCAGGCCAGGTGATCTGTCTGATGTGATGTCACAGACTAATGTCAGGCCAGATGATCTGTCCGATACGATGTCACAAACTAATGTCAGGCCAGGTGATCTGTCTGATGTGATGTCACAGACTAATGTCAGGCCAGATGATCTGTCCGATACGATGTCACAAACTAATGTCAGGCCAGGTGATCTGTCTGATATGATGTCACAAACTAATGTCAGGCCAGGTGATCTGTCTAATGTGATGTCACGAACTAAT